>JAPYYV010008614.1:0-12490 GCA_030522625.1 Copidosoma aretas | reverse complement strand
CAAAGGCGAAACGGCGAGACTCGAACGGCCACCCATCCAAGTACCAGCCGCGCCAAATGCTGCTGGACATCGTTGATCGACGGAACTGCGATTCTACCATTGCGCCACCGTGTCGGTTCTATATATATATATATATATATATATATATATATATATCACTGGTTTTGCCTTTTATCAGTTTTATCGCGCGTAGAATGAGGTTCCACCTAAAGACGGCGTATGAAATACGATAAGCGTTTATTTACAGCCGTCAAGCTATCAATGATCAAAAATCTGTCATGAAACTGCATCAGTGTGCTTTCTCAATATACACGGGAAACATATCTATCTGAAGTCAGAATACCCATTGGAAGATACATGAGCAAAATCGAAAATTCCAAGTAAATAACTTACAATAACAATACTTAGTATTGTAAACTTATAACGTCATATGAGCCCTACTTACTTCTGGCTCTATTTTCGTCAATTTTTGTTCAAGTGAAAAAAGAAAAAATACGCATCCAATATTGTTTCATAATCTACTTGTCGAACAAACTTGAATTGTTCGTGTAAAATCCCAATTGGTTCCGACATGAACGCATCCGGTGTCAAGGTCTTCGTGTCCAGACGCACCGTCTTGGCCGATCGACCGATCCCGCAACCGGCCATTTTGTCCGTGTTCGAGGGAAAAATTCGAAAAATCGTCGTTTGTGCCGGCGACGCAGAGATCAACGATCGACTGCAACAGGTAATGCGTCAATGAAACGCTTTTATTTTTTCGTTGCATTCTTCTTGATCGCTATATCCGCGTAAGCACTATATAAACGGACGTGTTGATCGCAATCGATCCGTAATAACAGGAATTCGCCGGTCTCGAGTGCGAGGACTTTGGTGACCTCGTCCTTATGCCCGGCGTCGTTGACTCGCACGTCCACGTGGACGAGCCCGGGCGCAGCGATTGGGAAGGCTTCTGGACGGCGACACAAGCCGCCGCGGCTGGAGGTATTACTACCATCGTCGACATGCCACTGTGAGTAGATACACGAATTACGATTGCGTAGAGTGAGGTGTGCAGTTCTTGTTGATATTAATAGAAGTTATTCTTTTTCATCATCAAATCGAATGAATAATTGTGCAGGGACTCGATTCCCCCGACAACGACGCTGGAAAATTTAAAATCAAAAGCTCGGGCCGCTCAAAAGCAGCTGTTCGTAGACGTTGGCTTTTGGGGTGGTTTAATACCGGGAAATCGGGTATGAAATGTGTTTATTTGTTTCATCATAATCATCTACTCATTTTACGGACTATAGAAAAAGAATCGGATGGATTCAATGAAGAATCCGTTGAACTTGATACGATATAGTATATTTTATATAATATTTCGCAATAGCGTAAAGTACGACTTTCGATGCGATGCTTGTAAATATATTTGTGCCCGAGCATGGCACGTTATTTTATTTTAACTCAGGGCAAAAATTAGTAGTTTTCATATCTAGGACGCAAAGTAAGACTTTCGAGCCTGAAGGGCGCGGTTGTTGTATGTTTGTGCCCGAGTCGCGAACGTTGTTTTTCCGCAAAGGTCGAGTTGCGTCCCGAACGGCAAAAAAGGGTCGATTTGCGTCCCGGTCATGATAAGGCATGGTCGAGTTGCGTCCCGGTCATCAAGTCTTTTATGCATTCCAGTCTTTCTAGTACACTTGTATGAGCTGAACTATTCTCTTGTACTCGACATTTAGTAGTTGATTTCATATATGTGCAGTGTGTACATGTTTTTGTTTGCACGGAAACTTGTGAAGATAAATCACTTGTATCTAAATAGTATTAAATCTGTTGTTTTGCATTCCACATGTAGCCGTTAAATTTATATCTATGCTTGTCATTGTGCTGAACCTTGTAAAGTTCAATTACCTGTGGTTTTACTTACACATGCATGTGTATACATATTTCTAAAGGGAAATCCCCTACACATTTGAAACTGCTTTATTTCGCCATTACATGTAAAGCAAGTTCGGCAAATGAATTATACAGTTGGGTACCACAAGTTATTAATATCTCGACTCAACTATGTTCAGGAAGTGTCCAAAAGTTTTACCAGTATTGTTATCAATGTCTTTGAACATGACTCCGTTTAAACTTAACTCGTCATTCATTATACTAAAGCGCAAGTACAATTTTTGTAAACACGCCAGTATTTATACATGTACTTACTGCCAATTCGAAGCCGGGATAAAGTGTGACGGAAAAAATTCCATAAACTATCGATCAGTAAGGCCGGGACGCAACTCGACCATTCACGTTGATGACTGGGACGCAACTCGACCATAGAGGACATTAGCGTTTTCTTATGGGACGCAACTTGACCTCAGCCTGTTTTCCTTCCTGAGGGCGCAAAGTGCCGTTTTGCGCCCGTGGGCACACTTTGTGCTCTAGGGCGGAAAAATAGTATCCGCAATTTCGCACCTGTTGCGCATCCAACCAGAGCAAACACAAATGACCGTCGGGATTCGGTACTTCTCAAGTCCCCCGGGCGCTTGAATTGCCCTGGTGGACATGCGCTACAAGGTACGAAATTAGTAGTTTTTGTCACTAGGGTGCAAAGTGATTAGTAGTTTCTTTCCCTCCGGCTGCTCTTGCACACAGCTTTGCACCCTTGCATAGCGCCTTTCGGACTCTGAAGCAGTACTTAGCGCCCTAGATACGAAATTTAATTATTTTATGATATCAATTATATTCAATTTATAGGATGACCTAAAACCACTCGTAGAGGCCGGTGTAGTGGGATTTAAATGTTTCTTGTGTCCCAGTGGAGTCGACGAATTCCCACACGTCAGCGAAATGGACGTGAGAAACGCCATGCTGGAACTTCAACATCTCAACTCTGTTTTAGCAGTAGCTATGCTTGACAAATTATTACAAATATCTTTTCCCAAGCGCATACAACGTTTTAAAAAAGGTGAACAAGTTCAACAAATGGTTCATAAACGTTTTCAAAACTTTGGAGGTGAACACCTCGGCATTTTTTATTATGAAAAATCACCACAGAATACCTTGGGCATTACTTTTCACGTAAATGGTGCGCCATTAAGATTGTCAACTTATTTTGGACACGTATTTTTTCTTTCTTAATACAAACAAATACTGACGAAGATAGAGTGTATATACGCATTACGTCGCACATGTATAAAAATTGTATGTGCTCGTGACGTCATATATGTCTATTTTTTTATAATCTGTCTAACGGGTCTACTGGATTTTTTAATCAGAAATGCGAATTGTTTAAATGAATGAAATACTTTGTTTATTCGTTTAAATGATGTGATAAATGAGCTGAATTCCCCTGTTTAGGTGATATCGTCCGTATAATTATATGGTTATCACCCCATTGACACACTGTTATGAAATTACAAAAACTCGTGTATAAAGGATTTCATAGCGATTTTTTGATAACAACAAGCCGCGGGCACGTTCAACGCTTTTATTTTTAAAAGTTCATGTAAACCATTTGTTTCACTTTTTCAAAAACGTTTTTAGAGTCTTGTTTTCAACGTTTTTAAAACGTTGTGAGCGCTTATAGTAGGATAATCCATTTTTTGACAGTTTGTTTGCAAAGTTGATCAACTTCTCGTGCAGCAAATAGAGTGCAAAATTCCTGATTTTAACAGCACAATGCGCAAAGAAGTCTTTTTGCGCGCACCTGCAGTGCTTGAATCAACCATTTTGCGAACGAGTATTTAAATATTGAGTTACAAAAAAGCATTCGAAGTTTAAATACTTGCACACTGATTGTCAAAAAATATCATGTAGCATTTGTAAGCGCTGTGATTCTCCTATACCCTCATAATGGCACACCTCGTCACCTCCTTTGCGCGCACGGTGCATACTACAATATTTTACAGTTCTTCTCTGTATACATACTTATATGTTAACAACTGTGTCTGCACTATTATGTAGTTTCACGCCGAGCTTGATACCGATGGCATCTCCAGTCAGACGAATGGTACTTACTCTTGAATAATTTTTTCTTGTTTTCTTTACCTAACACACAATTTTACACAATGAAAATGGGTTTCAAGGTACGGTAGAAAATGTGGGATACAAAAAAAAAAGATAATAATTAATAATAGTTATAATCTATTGATATATATCGTACGATTTTTTAGATTGTCGAACAATTATTTTTCATTCCTTTACAATGAGAAGTAAAGTAATTTCTAATTTAGCTTTCCGCACGTTATATAATTCATTGATTAATTTAAAGAATAGTAGTGTTAAAATCTTACTTTTCAAATTGTTCAGAAAATTAAACCACAGACATGAAGTATTATATTAAACGGTTTGAAATTTTCAGGAGATCCTCGCGACTACAAGACATTTCTCGACACGCGACCGGCAGCGATGGAAGTGAACGCAGTGAAAATGATAACAGATTTATGCTCGGAATACAAGTAAACGGCGATAACTCGAGGTTTATTTGCGATCACTTGGTTCTCGGACCAGTTCTGTTTGGTTTCCTATGAATACACTGACAAAAAAAAAATTACAGTCTCAGTAAGATATAGCATTGCAGAAACTGCACGGTTACCTCTACATAATGTTACATTATACACTTTCTGTAAGGTTTGCTACTGTAGAGGTGACCGTGCAGTTTCTGCAATGTTATACCTTACTGAAACAGTAATTGTTTTTTCTCAGTGTAGGTATAATTTTGCTTTAAATAGTATACAATTCACTTGTACATACCAGAACCAAGTGATACGGCAAATAAACCTACGATGCATACTGGAGAACATCGGTTGGAAAACGACGGGAGCGGATGATGTGACTCCTTTGCAGGTTTCGCTGCCACATAGTGCACTTATCGGCAGCCGAAGCTCTGAGCTTGGTGAAAATGGCCAAGGATGAAAAACGATTGCCGATAACCGCAGAAACTTGCCATCATTATCTTCATCTGTCAGCCGAGAAGATTCCACGGAGTGCCACTGAATTCAAGTGCTGTCCGCCAATCAGGGGCGAAACTAACAGAGTTAGTTGAGCTTGATACTAACGCTTTTTTTTTAACGCTGCATGATCACTATTTTTCTTTATTTTCTTTTGCTGTTGTGACTATTCATGAGAACAGTGTGATAATAAACGCCAACAATTTTTTTTTTTTTTTTTTTTTTAAACACACAACAATGCCATATCTACATTACATATTTCATTATTTTCTCAAAAATCGTACGAAAATAATTATTCAAAATCATCTCGATGAAGCCATCTCTGTAGTATTGTTGATTTATCTACACAAGTTTCGTGGGGAAGGTTATTTCCTCAATCATTAGAACTTCGTACTTATGAAACAAAGTAGAAATTTTCGTATAACGTCATTTTGAATTTTTCCTGACGTTTTGATCGAGGAGAAGCTGAGTACGTGCAGAGCGTCGCTCGTTTTTATACAGAATGAGTCGCGCTCTCTGCCTACTTAACTTCTCGATGAAAATGTCATAAAAATTAAGAATTAATACAATTAAGTTAAGAATAAAGAAAATTAACATAATATAATATAGCACTCAATGAAGATAATGCCTCGAACCCACAGGCACTATACATATAGTTGATCGGAAAAAATAACTCGAGTGCTTGTTATCAGTTACTTTGTTTTCAAATTATACATACCAGTTTACGATGTTTAATCGCGAAGCGTCATCACGTTCGAAAGCTTTGCGTTCTTCTTCATATTACAATCTTTGTCACACGTGAAAAAAGACTCATGATACTATTATCTCGTCCATTATGGATAAAATATAGGAAAGGCAAAAAAAGTCTCGGAAACTAATTTTTTTGAATAATGGAAAACATACGTTACCGTAAAATATTAATTTTATTATTATTAATAAATAATTTTTTCATCCCGGATCAAACTGTTGCGGTTTTATTTCATTTATTTCATCCAACGGTAACGTTTTTTCAGAGCTCAGTCGAGTTTTCACATTTCTCATGACTCATGTGACTCGTCAGTTATTATAAATATCACCCTTTTGCGCTTCACCGCGTTTTCACTTTTTGTTCTCTTACTCCACTTTTTACACTATACAACAATACATACCATATAGTTATGCCTCCACTGCAGCCGTTGTCAGTTTAATACTGCTTGAATGCATGATGGTCTTTAAGACGACGATAAATCGTTTCTCCATCATCATGACTACTATGTCACAGAAAGTAAATTAATTGTATACTGTTCGTTTAGTTTTTTTCAGCGCAGAAAAGTGTCTTACGATTTCCACAAGCTATTACAAAATTTAATGTTCGAAAACATATTTTGATAAAAATGGCACACTCACAGTGGTTGGTGATTAATGCTTTTGATAAGTTTTCCTTTCACAAATTCGAATCAATCGATCGATGTTTTTAAAACTACTATTTCACGTTCGACTTCATGAAGCTTCATGAAAGTTTTCAATCATTGTGTAATCTTTGCGACTCGTAAAATGATCGTGCCGAATTGTAATCGATGCATATGGTTGAACAAAAAAAAAACAACGATTCAACATTTTGGCAAACGGCACGATGCGTTGATAATATGATCGGATCTCTTTGTACGAAAACCCCGTGTGCCTCTCGAATCATGAAATCCGACACATCGGGACGTATAATGTACACGTTAACATCAACTCGACCTCCCCCCGCAACACCAGGAGAAACTGTGGTCCGGCCTGGGGGACGGCACCCTGGACATGGTAGCGTCGGACCACTCGCCGTGCCCGGAGAGCCTGAAGCTCGGCCGCGACTTTTCGCAAGCCTGGGGCGGCGTAGCGTCCCTGCAGTTCGGCCTGTCCCTGCTCTGGACCGGAGCGAGGAGCCGCGGGCTCGGGCTGCGGGACGTCGCGCGCCTCCTCTGCTCGGCGCCCGCGAAAGTTTGCGGACTCGGGGGCAGGAAGGGGAGCTTGGAGCCCGGCCTCGACGCGGATTTCGTCGTCTGGGACCCGGAGGCGACGATCGAGGTCGAGTCTTTTGTTTCGCAGCAGTGGGGACGAGCACAGTCAGTGTGCCCAAAAGTAGTACCCAAACGTAATCGTGAAGTATATCTATACATATAGTACACTGTAACATACGTTTGATATATCGATACACATCGGTTTGGGTACTACTTTTGGGCACGCTGAGCACAGTGTGCGAATGTTATGCCAGCCAACTGCAGATTGGTATTTTGATTATTGTACGATTGGATTTGATTTTTTGGTCGAACGTATGAAAAACGAATTTTTGTTTTCAACTTGAATAATAGTGCAAATGAGTGTAAATATAATCTAATGATTGATGGATTCCATGGTTCAGTATTTAAATTCTTGATTGAACTTTGATTAAATTATCTAGAACCCCGATGATGTTTACGTCGTTTCCTAATCAACTGATTGTTTTTATTCGATTTCATGCAGATTCGCCGATCCGGAATTCATCATAAGATCAAGGTAAGCTGTTGCTGTATCGTATGAGAAGCCGCATAAAAACTGTTTCAAACAATCACCGTACACGATGGAACAGCCTCTTACGATAATTTTATGATTCATTGTCAATCTTTTGAGTAACAACTTTTGTTTGCAGTTAACTCCTTACTTGGGAGAAAAGCTCTTTGGAAAAGTGCTCGCTACCATTGTGCGGGGTGATTTCGTCTATAAAAATGGCCAATTCAGTGAAAAACCACTCGGAAAAATGTTGCTGCAAAAGAGTTTTCTGTCCAACTTGTAAGATTTGTGGTTCTTGGAATACTAATCAGCTGTCGCTTGAAATAATAAAATAATCATATTAATCGGTGGAAAATACTGTTCTTCGTTCGATCGTTTTCAATCCTATCCCCATAAGTCACGAGCGATTGTTTCAATATGTATGAGTCGAATACATGGTCTGATAAAGCCAAATCAAAAGACGTTAAAGTTTATGTGCTTGTGATATTTTTCTTCAAATCCTGTAAACATTTTGTAAGATCCGCGAGTGTACATATATTTTACGCCAACGATACTGTTTCCAGCTGTTCATTAGGTGACTATAATTTAAAACTTTACATATACTTTTCGAGCACATATTATTCCTGTACATCTTGAAGAACGACAATCGCCTTTCCGATGTATATATAATTCATTACCACTGTCGATGCAAAAAATATCTTATAAAATGATAAATATGAAAGTTATTGTTTACGAAACCTCGGACGCCGACTGGCCGGATTCGTTCGATTTTCGCTCGATTCGACACACAGGCATCCTTGAAAGCGACTGTGTAAGCTTATACATAGCAGGGGTGAATCATTCGAATCGGCTGACGTCATATCGCCAGAATTACGTCATGCCGCGGAGAATGTTGGTTCTACATTATGAACGAGCATTTTCATTTTTTACGCCGCCGATTGAAAACCCAGCGCGCTCACACACCGTTCGTCCAAATCATCAAACTGTGCGGTATACTCTTTTATTGATGAAAACAGTGTACCTGTTTGAATATTCAACGCGCTGAAATTGAGGGTCTGAAAATTTTATTAATCGTTGCTATAACGTTTCGACGATTTGTCTTTACGCGTATGATTAAAATCACGAATGTAAATTTCAAAAAAAATGTGTTATCAATCAAGTTCTACGCGCGATTAGTTAGCGAGTGCACGCGTTGCAAGTAATTTTAATGATCGATGCGCAAGATGTACTTATATTTTCGTGAAGTCGTTAATCAAGCCGGTAGTAACAGAGTCGCTATCTTGCAGCGTACTTTATACATATATAATGTAGAAAGGAAATGAGGTTTTTCAATGTCGTTGTTCTGTTATCCAAGCGCGCCATTATAATTTCAAGGTAAGCATATATATTACGAAATTTTGGGAAATTCGGGATCTTTTTTATTCACAGACATCACCGCACCAGATAAGAAAAATTAATCACCAACTATGTACAAGGACGCCAGCTCGTATAGTTCTGGCGGATGAGGAATTTTTGTTTTCGCTTGTCGCTAGTCAGTCATGCGCTGACAAATTGTTTAGATAATGTAATTAATCATCAGTAATATCAACGCGATTTATTATAGGTAAGCCTTTATGTGTGTATTACCGCGCAAGCATTCAAATTTGCTGAAAGTAACGGAAAACTTTCATTCGTGTACAGTCGAGTATTTACCATCCCTGACACCAATTGTATGTCAAAATAAAAGAACCGAACCGAAAAACGGAGCGATATTTCTATTAATACATGTATTATTAATTATTCTTGCAGAAAAATTAGAATACGATGAATCATCGCTTGCGGCTATTAAAAACGATAGAACAACATTTTTCTTAAAAATACACGCACAACGCAGAGCGCTGATATGCCTTAGCGAGTAAAATGTGAGTATGAAGATCAAAAATTCTTAAATTATAATCCCATTGTATTTTCAACAAATATGAATGGCATACTATTTTCGATGAACAGAAATTAACGTTCGTTTTATCGACTTTAGCATTTATATTAACATCAGAAACGAAGCAAAAATTGGTTTTTTAGCGTTAAAAAATTTCCTAAGTAGCGGAAAAAATCTTGTCATCCCAATTCATTGATACTCGAGCTAATATATTTGCGCGCATACAGAAGTGTTTTGGAGTTGGGCGCTTAGGAAATTAAATTTTGTTAAACAGCGGGAACCCTTTGCGCGCATAATTTGATGCGTGTGCGTGAATGAAAATGTATGTAGACGGCTCAGATCTTCAGATGACGGCATGAGAAATGGACGACGAAGTCGAAGAAGGAGGCCCTAGATGACAGATTCCACAAAAAACGTGCGCTAGCGTCGCTCGTAGTGCAAAAAAAAATTTTATCGGTCCTCTTGCGCGTTCAGGACTGATGGCACCTTGTTAAAAATATAATGTTTTGGATAAAAAATCTTGGTAATCCTTAAAAGTCGACGTGACCCTTCTCCCGACCTCCATGTCAAATCTCGAGAACCGATTTTTTTGGCCTGGAAAAATAACTTTTATGCATTGCAGCTGGTTTTTAGTGGAGGGTTTTTATGAAACGAAAATCAGTAGGTACGCGTGAGATGATTTACGTATTTACAAAATGAAGCAAACCAAACGAATCCAGACCCTAGCTTTTGTTCGCAGAATATTTTTCGACCCGACAAGTTTCGTTGGATCGGTTTTTGCCGGCAACTGCGTACATCAAGCGTTTGTTATACTTTCAGCTGTTTTTCCGTACAAAGTACAAGTTGACCAATTTAACATTCGACAATACTTTTTGCGCGAACGCTCATGCATCGTATTAATGTTACATCTGGCGTGTGTGCACACGTAAAAAAGTGCGTACCAATCGTACACTGCACGCGGACGATGGCCGGCTGCCGCTGACTGTAAGTATAGCGCGCGTCCAAAGCTCATTATACTCGTATACACGTCATCGCTCGATGACGTCAGCGGCATACATTCGCGCTCTGTGTTTCTCTCCCTCCCGCACAGTGCTTGAAGAGGCATCGCGAACATATAGTATATAATTCAGCCGAGCCGGCGAGGCAACAACCATCAAGCAAACTTCGATTTTTTTTTCCCCCCCCGAAGGGGCGAGAGAGCGCGCGCGGAAAGCTGCGCGCTTCGGTTCTTCTTATCTCTCGCGCTGTTTTTCCGATGACGCGTATAACGTTTGTATACACATGGGTACGGAGATGCGTATAAACCCGATGGGACGCCGAGCGCTTTGGTGCAGCTTCGAAGCGCCGAGCGCGCTTCCGAGCGGTTTTATTTTTTACGCTCGTTTCAAGGAAAATTCCACACCTTGCCGCAATTGTTATTTGCATCGTATACGTGTAAAAGATGAAATAGGGATTAAATCGCATAGTTTGTACGCGCAAACGGCCTCGACGAGCGCGATCTCGAAAGCTGAAGCTTTTCTCGAGCCCGCAGTCCCCCGCGAACCAGTTGGTGTACGCGCGCGAATGGATGGCCATTCTCCATCGCGTCGATGTTCCTTGCACCCAAGTAGTTTTTCAGTCAACCCGCCGATCTGTAAGAGAAGGGGAAGAAGATCCGCGGTTGTAAACATATTGTACTCCCAGACGCGTCATTTTCATGCTGCCCGAGGCGCTCAACGAACAAACTTGCAATGCATGGACACAAAAGAGACTCGAGGTCGTAGAATGTACCTGTATACTTTTTTTTTTTAATTTGTAAGGTAGAAAAGAAAAAAAGAAAAAAAAACAGCGCGACGGACAGTAAACGAAATCAAGCGCTGAAAAGTCGTGTACGTATCGTATGCCCTGCAGAAAAAGCACTACGATACCGCGCATTATTATGTGTACATAGTGCACACGCAAATTGTTGCAAATTTTTCGATCCAAGAGTATCGTCCTTCAACTTAGTTCAGAAGTACCTCATTTAACAACCTACAGATTTTCTTGCTTTGTACGAACCATCCGAATCCGTTCTTGCTATGCTAGGACAAGGGGATGACATCGGGAGTCTATACTTGAAATTACCTATACTTGCCGATCAAAACCGAAATCTTATGAAAACACAAAATCACGCATTATAGGCCGCGGTGTGTGTATATGCAGCGCACGCAAATCCAAGCTCTGCTTTCAGCTCGTCGCGCGGATCGTGCTTGCCCTTTTGCACATGTTGCTCTGAATTATTATCCTGCTCGTGAACGTTTCTCTCATTCATTTAGTTAGCTCGGTGTACGATTGCGGATATCTCAAACAGAACTGGATTGAAACGAAGAAAGACAAAAACGCACGGCTTCAGTATATTCAGTTACCGATCTCAACACTCTCAACCGAGCCAAAACCTGCGCTCGAGTAGATCTCGAAGACAATTTTTCCCTCTCCCTGTTTTTTTTCCCTCGTGCACTCTACATAGTCCGACAGAGCTTGCCGAGACGATTGAAGACAAAGATTTCAATTGTTCTGCAACTCCCTTGGTTTTGATCGGCATGCGATTCAGCCTGGTTCCGGACCGATCCTCGCCTCCAGTTTGAGACCTCTCGCCCCCAGCTGGCCGAACCTGATGTCGTTCTGCATCAGAAAAGTACGCTGCACAAGATCATATCATTTAGTGCACGATTGTTAATACTCATCTTACTTTTCAGTTGCAGGGAATCGAAGATCGATGTGGCCCATCAACCGATTGCGCGCTGTGTTCCCGCTTGTCTTGATTCCACCACCTCCTGCATGATCAGTTACTGATTGTTGATACCAATATTAATATGATTGTTTCCTGGTCATTTGTCACAAAAAAGTTCTCTTCACTGCACCTGCACGAGTACTTGTTACCAAAGGAGCAAATGAAAAAAAGACGAGGTCGCGCGGGGGTGAGTGTGCCGATCCTAGATGGTCAGACGGCAGCTCTCTCTCATCTCGCTCTAGCTTGCACACGTGCTCGGCGTATTTTGTATGTACACACGTATCCGCCGTTTCGCAGCCTCTCTCTCTCTCTCGCTCCAGTCTGGTCCAGACCCCTGCACGTCGACCGCGGTCCACGTCTCTCCGTCTCGCGCACGTGCGCGCGATAGTCAACACACAGCCC
>JAPYYV010008613.1:0-12844 GCA_030522625.1 Copidosoma aretas | reverse complement strand
GGTACCCTGACTTTTTTTTTTTTTTTTTTAATTTGCGATTTTTACGTTTATTTTTGGTGTTTTTTGAGGTTAGAAAAAAATTCTTACGTGCTGGAGCAATTTGGACACTGGAATCGGATTCAGCACCTCGAAATACATATAGTATGTATATTCGCTTATAGGTACCCTGACTTTTTTTTTTTTTTTTGGTCCTGTGTTATCAGGATATCTGAATGAGAGGTCCTTGACATTTTTTATTGTTTGGAATAAAACGGGATCTGAATTGTCTTTTGTGTATCCCGTGGTAGTCACGTTCTGCATACTTTGTACGTTTCAAGAGAGCTTATCCTTTCTATTTAATTTCCTTTCTTGCTGTATGCCCTTTTTTGCTATTTGATGCCAACAAGACTGGCTTATCTACAGGATCAGGTGGAGGTGGAAACAATGCGTTCTTCGCTTGCTCTCTTTCTTTTCCATTCGCTTTTTCGTTAATAACTTCCTGTCTTTTTCTCCCTTATCCACATTCTCATGTGACTTATTATTTACCTGATTATTGGTATCTCCCTCGGAGTTTATTTATTGAAATTGCCATCGTTAAATGGGCTTGCAGGTACTATTGGATTCCAATTCTGTTTATTTTAATTACATTCTTCTATTTTTATGGTATTTTTAGTTTTATTTATTTTATTTTTTTTATTTAGATTGAAACTAGAAAAATTACTAACATTTTGTCTTTCTCGTTTAAGGTGGTGTTTTTTATTTATGTCAGTGTACTATCTTGATTTTTTTTGTAAGTTATTGATGGGATAAAATGGTACTCAAGGAGGTACATGAGACTAGATTGATTCGTTCTGTTTTTTGTATAATTTATAAAAATGTATTTATATTTTTCTTTTTATGTAAGCAAATTCTTATTTTGAACTCTCGTAAAAAGATAAATTTGGATGATGTATGCCGAAACATGGTTGGTGATAATAGAATCTGCTTAGTTTCTTCTGGATTTAGACTCGTGCGTCATTATTTGAAATTTAATCAGGTCTTTCTCACTTCGTTGGTTGAAAGATAAAGTCTGCATGAAATTGTAAGCCTTTGAAATAGACAGTTTCCATGTAAGCTGATCAGTATACTCTCTATTCTGTTCAATTGTTAATGCGGTTTCGCACATTTTTTGAGTATTGTTTGTGATTGAATTATAAAGTAATGTTAATTTATCTATTCAAAATCAGAAATTGACGAATAATCTTTATGTTTTTATTTCATTTTTTCAGTGTCGAAGCTAAAATTATTTCCCTGTATAGTTGCAAATTTTTTTTCAAGTATATTTTGATGAAGATCCTTATCTTCCGTTTGTTTTTCGTGTAAGAAAATAGTTTCGTTTCTGTCTTATATACAGAAACTACTTTTAAGTAATATGAAACTACATTAATAGTTGTAAGCTACTATATGAATTGGAAAATCTACTTTGCAACAATTACATTTTTTTAAATCGATCTATGAAATAATAAGATATTCCTTGATACACGTGCATACACTACACGCATTTTTCAGAAATAATCTATTTTAATATCAATTATCATAAAAATGACATTAAAAAATAGTTCTGACGTGATAGTGAAAACTTTTATCATGCTTATATAAAGCTTCTTCTACAGAAATAGAAAAAAGTCCTCTATAGCCACATATTGCTGTAGTCTTCTTCGCAAGCTTTCTTCGTGTCAGGGATAAATCTCACGATTGATTTCTTTTACCACATTCCGACATCTGATCAGTTAGAATCAGTTCTGATGACAATGCTATATAGATCATTCAAAATTACGTTTAATCCAATGTAGCAGCCGATATAAAACAGTTGATTGCTTATTTTTTCGACCCTATTGATATGGGGATTAAAGGAAAGGGTAAAACAATCAGAATACAATGACCTATGTTACGTTACACAAAATCCAATATTGTGGTCTAGACAAAATGGCGCATTACTTTTGTCTGTGCAACCCCTTCTATAGCAGTATCAATTAAGAAGGCATGACGAGTAACTTACAGTAACCGAATAAGCTAGATCATTAGAATCCAATATGGTAGCTGACACAAGATGGTGGACTGACATTTTTCCACGACCCCTGCACATGATTACTAAATCAATGCATATGATGAGTAGAATATATTATGTTATTTCTATGTAGATCATTCAGAATTAAAAGAGAAGGCTGATTAAAAATCACGTATTACCTGTAGCCTTACAACACCCTCTGTCCAGCAGAATAACCTCTATATAATCAGAGTAAGAAATGGAAAAGATTTTTTTTTATTTTTTCTGTATCGTAGTATAAGTAGATGCTTTGGTCGCCCAGATTCTGATTTTAATAATACATTTAAAATATAAAGTATAGTACATTCCTTCACTAGGGCGCAAAGTACAAACAAGCACGTCCAGAGGGCAGGATTGTTGTACATTGGTGCCAGAATCTCGTATATTGTTTTTCTTACCAAGCGTAAAAAGTGCAATTTAGGGCCCGTGGACATCCTTTGCGCCCGCTAAATTACTTTGCACCCTAGGGCACAACGTAATTTAAGGGCGAAAGGGCTTTGCCGCACTTTGTGCCCATGGTAAGAAAAATATTTTTCCTACCTCGGGCACTTTTGCATCCCTGGTACACCCTCGGTAGAAAAAAACAGTGCTCGCCACTCATGTGCATCCGACCAATGGGTCACATTTGTGACGAAAACTACTACATCAATGCATTAGATGCTCGAAAACTCTTAAATAATGACATTTAAAATACAATTTTATTAGATACCTTATGAATAAGTATTACAACATAGGTGCAATATTAGATTATTAATTTAGGTGCCCCGTACCATTACAAATCGTAAAATACAGGTTAGTTCAAGAAAAAAAATCATCTTCCAATCTTTTGATCAAGAAATAAAAGCTTGCTCAGAAAAATTTGGAATTTATCGTATCATCTTGTCCATATTATACAACAGCACTAATAAAACTATGATTTAGGCTTAGAAATCTCATACGCGTTTTTACCGAGCAACTTTAAATATTATTAACTCATAAAATTTATTTTTTACCATATATTAGTTATCTATTATTCGTTGAAAAATTTAAATTTATCGTTGGAACACGTAGCGCCTAATTGTCAACTGAGAAAAATATTCTATAATTTGTATCGTAATGGTCACCGCAAAAATTATTGTGATGCATGATAATCGTAAGACACAGTCACATCATAGGACATTTTGTACCTAAGTTGGACAATTTTTACTGTACATACTATACATTAGACATCATCTAGCACTTAACGAAATTACCACTTATCTGATCGATTATTTTAATGGAGTATCATATCTTCAACTCACCTAAACTCGGACGTGGAAGATTAAAGTTATTTGGTAAAAATCACTCACGTTTCTCAGAATGTTCATTTCGATATTGTATAATTTTCGTTCATGTATAGGTATATTTATCATTGGAACAGGAGCGCGTGGGTCACTCCAAGTACCTAAACCAAATAAATCTACTGACTTACCTTCGAATACAGGTGAGTTTAAGATATTATTTTCTATTACAATAATTAGCCAGGTGAGAAGCAAATTTGGCGGGATGATTTTTACCGAGTATACAGTAAAAATTGTCTAAGTTAGGTGCGAATGTATCTTGATGTCACTGTGTGTTAGGCTTACCGTGAGTCACGATCATTTTTGCAGAAACAATCAAGATAAAAATTAAATAATATCTCTATTAGTGTGCCAACTCAGAAGCCTATGTATTACCGTTAAACTTTACTGTCCATTTTTTTAAAATTTTTTGTCTAGCTTCTCTGCAGTTCATGCAAATGGGCTTGGCTCTATTGATGCGTATACGTACATGTCTCTGGACATATATTGTACAGTTATATGGATTTTACTAGTTTCTAGGCCACACTACCGCAAAACTATTATAATATCCTCTTCCATATCACTATGTCAATGTTTTGTCATGTTTCACCATTCAATCTAGCGCATACGTGTTAGCAGACACGATTATATAGGAATTTAAATTCACTAACATTAACAAGCTAAAAAATAAAAAAACGTGAGCGATAATTTTTTAATTAGAAATCGAAGCCAAAGGTGCAAGTTTTCTATTAAACACAAATATCAAAGGTGCTGTAATTTAATTCAAACGAGTTTTTTAAGTAAACGTAATCGCAAAAACACAGACACTGACACAAAAATGTATAAATACACGGAGAGAAAAATCATAGAGCTGTCACATAAGTGCCTCTGGTAAAAGTCCACTAAAGCAGGCACCAGTGTTCGCACTATGCATTTGATGCCATGGCCTCATGTACACGATGAGTGTGCAGCCTGCGCTATAGCCATATATCAATCTCATGGAGGCATTGGATTTTTTCTATTGCCCTCTTGTGTTTTGACTTGAAAAAAGGAGTGGGAGTCTTCCTCCAGTCCCTCCATTCTCTTTATTTTCAGCAAATCAGAGCCTACACGTGGCCCCTCTTACCCGCGCCCCACACTACGTATATGTATACTAGCGTGCGAGCTGCGAAAGAGATAGAGAATACTAGAAAAAAATTTTCTGGGGAGACCCCCCATTCTTACTTGTCTAATCTCAAGAGGCCATTGGAAAAAATTAAATGCCTCAATGAGATTGATCCGTGCACGGGTATACTATACAGCCATGGCTATAGCGCAGGCTGCACACTCATCGTGTACGTGAAGCCATGGTATCAACTGCATAGTGCGAACACTGGTGCCCGCTTCGGGGACTTTTACCAGAGGCACCTATGGGACAGCCCTATGATTTTTCTCTCCGTGTAAGTATTAAGTCATAAATGCAGAGCTACAAGAATATACAATTTAAAAACGTAACCGAACAAAAATGTAAGCACGTAAAAGCATAGTCGAGCAGATAAAAAAATCTAGGGTTCATCGAACTTCTTAATAGCGAGACAAATGGAGTTTAAGCTAAAAAAAAGTTATACAGCTGAAGGAATTTCCTTGTCTATAATAAAAACCACCCCATTGCAGTTTCCTTTAAAAAATAAAAATTGAAATTAAATAATTATTTATCATAATAAATGCCTTCCAGGTAGAATCTATATATGAGACGTTCTTTTACAAACCGAACACCTTTCTGACTGACACATCTTTGATTTAGCTGAAATCTTTTTCACGGATTCTATATTGAAAAAAATGAGACATGTATTTTTATTTTTATGTTTCACTATATCTTGGACGCTACAAAAGATTTCAATTTCGCGATTTCGGTGATTTTGGGCTTGAGAATTAATTTCCAAAAATACAGAACCTTGGTTCTGCTTGGGCTACAGGCTTTTTTTTTTCATTGTAAAGGTAAGATAATAAGCTTTGAAAAAAAGATACTCTTACGAAAAATTATTAACAACTTAAAATTGTTATCAACAATTGAAATGTTTAGATTGCTTTTAATAATTGTAACCACCTAATAGCGAGTTTTTAGTATGACCATAGTATTCTACATCAAATGTCCTTACAAAAAACTTTTTTATTCGATGGGGAAATTATTATAACTGTCGGAAAAAATTAATAAACTACGTCGCACCAGCACGCGGGTCCGACTGCCTGCCCTTTTTTCTTGTCTCTCGTCAGTTTTCTGTGTGATATGCATTATAATTATTTTTTTTCTTATTCAATATTTTTTTTTTTATCGATATAGCTTTATAACAAATGGAAAAAAAAATATTTACAATAAGTGCAAATATAAAAAAACATCATTGTTTTAAAAAAAATTACTTTATTAATGTCTCAATATTATATTAAGATTACCTTGTTCAGAATTACAACATCAAACAGTAGTAGTAATAAATAGTATGATGTAGTCATAAAATATTAACATAGGCTATTTAAAAGTTGTCACTGAATTCTTTAATTCAGAGGATGAAAATTACTTTGCTTCCAATTGTTAAATAGATAGATGGGAATCATGCTATGATAGTTTGAAGTTACCTTCATCTTCATCCAAATAAAGAAACACCTGATAACAAATAATTTAAAAGAATTGTGTAATACATTCAAACCTAGCCATCCAACAATAAAATGTAGTTTTTTGGGGGTGACAGAAGCTCTATCAAACATAACATGTCCTTATTCAAGTAATGCTAAATACGAAAAAGAAAAATACTGATAGCACGTTTCCGAAATGCATTGACAATAAAGGGAAATTAAAAATATCATGGAATGATTTCCATCTCTCTATTCAAGAATTAAAAGCAAAGTAATTTTCATCGTACGAATAAAATAATACAGTGACAATTATTGAATCACTAATATGAATATTTTACGACTACATCATACTATTTACTTCTAATTTTATTTGATGTTGTATATCCAAACAAGAAAATTTTAATATGATATCAAGACATTAGCACAGTAACTTTTTTTTAAACAATCATGTTTTTTATTTGTGTACTTATTATAAATATTTTCTTTTTTATTTGTTATAAAGCCTTATGGACGAAAAAATAGGCATATTTGAAAAAAAAAAAAATCAAATAAAACGTAAATTCCAAAGAAAACAGATTAGAGACAAGAAAGAAGGGCACGTAGTGGGACTTGCTCGCCGATGCGATGTGGTTAATTATTTTTTTCAAATTGTAATAATAATTTCCTCATCAAATGAAAAAGGGTTTTTGAAAGGAAATTTCATGTAAAATACAATGGTGATACGAAATACTTGCTTCGAGGTGGCTACTATTGTTCAAAATCAATCTGAACATTTTAATTGTAAATAACAATCTTAAATATGTAATAATTTTTCTTGAAAGTATTTTTCTCCTAAATCTTATTCTTTTACCTTTACAATGAAAAAAAAATCTGTAACCCGAATAGAACTAGAGTTATGTATTTTTAAAAATTACTTCTTAAGCCCAAAATTACCGAAATAGCGAAATTTCAATCCTTTGTAGCGTCCAAGATATAGTGAAAAGTAAAATAAAAACTTGTCTTTTTTTTTAAAATATATAACCCGTAAAAAATGTTACCAAATCGAAAATGTGTTAGTCAATTTTTGTGTATGTCTGTACGGTTTGTAAAAGAACGTCCCATATACATTGATTTTAAAAAAGCTTCCGATGGAGACTTTTATAGAATGCATGGAATTTAAGCATCCAGGGTTCATTGTATATATATATCTTGTATTATATAGTTGTATTAACCGAATTCAGTCATCGACCACCCCTTGCCCCCTCATCCCCCGCCCCCTCAATATTTTTAAGCCCCCCTCAAAATAAGGTAAAATTCCTAATATTTCTCCGTTACTTTCACGAGATAAAAAATATCCTACGAAATAGCAGCCTCTCCTCGCCTCCTCTTAATATTCTAAGTAGCTCCCCCTTCAGTCCCCCTTCTGTTCCCTCCTCTGTTCCCCCCTCTGGTCCCCTCTTCGGCAAGTCAAAGAGGCCTATTAAATAATAGTGTTATTATTATTTTTTGACTGTTGACTTCATGATTTTCGAAGGTGTTTTTCAGTAAAGTACTTTTTACAACTTTTTTATCGGATTAACATATAAATCAGGACTGCAACTCTTTGGTGGAAGCGTTTTAGTCTTTCTTTTCTTATTTTATCTTCTCAACATATATTCTTTACAACATTGAACTCTATATATTTTACCTCTACGTTTAAAAACGTTGTATTACTGTTGTCTTTCCAACGTCAATACGTTTTGTGTAATAGTTGTATAAACGTCGTAACAACATTTTAAATACGTTGAAAATGTCCACTTTAAGATACATATTTTTTTATAAATGGTTGAAAAACAGATGTTATATTTGGGACGAAACATCAATGATTCCGAAAATAGCGTTGGAAATTGTAGATAAAACGTTACAAGATTTATGCAATAATAATTTACTATTTGATGGTAAATTATTTATGTTAGGTGGTGATTTGAGACAGATGCTCCCAGTAATGAGACACGGCTGTAGAATGTCTATTGTTAGTGAAACTATAAAGTATTCGTCTGTTTGAAAAAAATTCATTCAATACAATCATTCAAAATTCCTGAAAACTAAAAAAGTAATAACATTTGTCACAAAATTTACGGTAATGGTACAAATACATTCCTAAACAAAGTAATATTAACTACACATAACGAAC
The DNA here is from genome assembly GCA_030522625.1 of Copidosoma aretas. Classification (NCBI taxonomy): domain Eukaryota; kingdom Metazoa; phylum Arthropoda; class Insecta; order Hymenoptera; family Encyrtidae; genus Copidosoma; species Copidosoma aretas. The sequence continues at coordinate 4,722 of JAPYYV010008613.1, read as the reverse complement.
TTTCGTGCGTTTTAAATAACCAAATTCTATGTTTAATTAAAAATATAGAACATACATATTATAGCACTAATTCTAAAATTAAAAGTAAATGTAAGTGTCACGTTGATAAGAAGTTTGAGTATAGCTGATGGTTTATGTAATGGCACAAGATTACGCACTACAAAATTATTTAAGTATAATTTAGAAGCCGAAATAATAACAGAAGATAAATGACGTAATAAAGTATTCATACCAAGGATAACTTTAAACACTGGTAATAATACGTCAGCGAAGCGCGCAGGGGGGGGGGGCCCACTAGTACATATATGTGTGTGTGTGTGTGTGTGTCTTCTGTATAGAAATATTATAAAAGATTCTTTAACCATACAGCATTTTTTTTTTTTTTAAATGGTGAGATTTTAGGATGTTATACTGCAGTTAACGAGAAAAAAACAATTTTGATAATCAAAACAGACATCGAAATATGTCAGAAGAGTTAGATAGATAGATAGTCTGTAGATTTATATATATTATACGAAAGGCAATGACAGACATCACAGATCGTCCTAAATTTCTTATTCCATGCGCGTCAAATATAAATACAAACAAAACCAGGAATAAAAGTCTAATTAACACTGTATCACAGTAAAGCGTCAGCTTGCATTAACATACTATACAAGTACAGGATGTCACACATTATTTACATCCAAGTGTTGCCAATTTTAGCTATCATCCCAACAAAATAAAATTATAAAGTATAATGATAAAACAAAGGCATACGGGACGAAAACATCGATGTATGAGACAAATTTAAAAGCATGCAATATTACGCATCGTGTACCATCACAAAATATCAGAGTCGGAAATAAAATTATGCTGGTCTAAATATACAATGTGTCCTATTATAAACTGAGCAATCTATGGCGGTTCTTAGCGTTAGCAAACTCTTTAACAACTTCATCTAAATCGAGTTTATTCGCTACTTCATGTTATATGCTTAAAATAGCTAGTCCGATTAAACGTAATTGGGACATTGCACTATGTAGATACGTTTTTATTAATTTTAGTTTTGAAAATGAACGCTCTGCATACTCGATAGTCTACTAATTAGAATGTAGCAAGATCAGGGATGCTTTTGAGATTTCGACTTTTAATCTCTTTCGAAACAGTAGACTTCAAAGTTGGAATTTTATCAACAAGACCAAGGTACAAATCATTTTCATACTCAACACATTATTCCTGTGCAGATTTTTCAACTTCTTGTTCGCTTAAACTAATCAACTCCAAGAGATTAAAAACATAAAATTATCTTTTATCTTTCGCATACTCTCGAAACGCCGATTAATTGGAGCTATCTGTATATCCAGGGACGCGATAAATACAGTAACACGAAATTTTTCAGGACAGTCCATGAATTGATAGTCTTCTGATAATTCGTCATAAAATTTGTTTACTTTCTGTTCCTGCTTATAAGTGAAAGATATATCTATCTGCCAGCGTTCAGCAATTACTGCAGCTTCTGGGTAATTGGTAATTCAGCAATTTACTTACTTGAAGGAGCTTTGATGCCTTTGATGGCTTAGTGCTAGGGACTCGCACGAAAGATTCGCATTATCGTATACTAAGAGGGCTGAAAGCAATGTAATGGTAAATCCCTCTAGACTCGGAAGGAGCGGAGACATATACATACATTATTTAATTATTTTGTATTGGTAACTTTTACGTAACTTATTTACATTACTGGATAAAAAAATTATATTAAAAAATATTTCGATCTTTTTTGGCAATTTTTCTTATATTTTAACAATACATTTTAAGTATGTATTTAACGGCGCTACTGGATTGCTTGCGCCCCGCTGCAACGCAGGGTCTGCAGGGGCGGTATTTATGCCACTGTAGCGTACGTAGAGTTCTTGGCATATACGGATGTAAAGATTTATAAGGTCGTAGAATCTTCTTTTTATGCGTTTAAGATGCAGGGTGACCCAAACATTTTTCTTTATTGGGCTAACCAAAATTTTATGTCCTTAAACATGAAAAAATGTTACTTCATGCGATACTTAAAGGGTGCTTCGTCTTAAGTGTTCCAAGACAAGACAAGATAAAGAATTTCTTGAATCTTGTGGCAGCCCTAGTATTAATAATGTCTGCAAGCACGTGCGTGTAAAAGACGTTTATTTACTTTTTTTATTTCTATCGAAGTTTATTTCTATAGTTTATTTGTAATATATACATTTACCTAAAAATGTTTAAGTTGAAAAGGGGAGAGGGACAATGTAGGTCACGAAAAGGAGAGACTGATGATTTTGTTTTATTTACGTGCGGGATTCCCTATGTATGCTCGATGTTGCAGTGAGAGTGTAGCCATTATAATTATATAATTCCATAAAGTCAATATATAAAGCCAATTATATAATTATAGCTATAATTAATAGGTATAATAATATCTATACATTTTTGACTATGTGAAGGGGTGTTGGACAGCGCGCTCAACATGGCCACCAACCGTATGCTGTAGTACAATATATAGATATACTTCAGCATGGGATAGGTGGCCACTTTTAAGCATGATTCGAATTTGGTTTTTATTTTTTTTCTGGAGGGGGGTTCACTGCTTTATTTCAATTATTCCTTGAATTTGAACATATTTTGCCGAATGTTTTCTTCGGCTGGTTAATTATTTTTTTTTTTTTTTTTTTATTACTTCATAGCTGCCATGTTGGCGAAGTTAAGTACGTCTTTTGATGACAATGCACTCGAGACTGTTCCAAAAGATGATGAACAAATGTCAGAGCTCGATCAAGCGCATGAGGAAGAAGAGATCGTTGAATTCTCCACTGATGAAGTTTTGGATGAACTCATTAACAAGGACCAGACAGAGTGAGTTTCGATTACGTTTTTTTTTTCTCCGTTTTAGTAACCTTTTTTAATTTTTTTAGTGAATTAATCCGTTTTGTTGATGAAATTTCAAGCCCGCAAGATGTTGTTACGCAAAAAAAATTTCGAATAATGAAATCCGTGCTCAATAATGGTAACAAAAGACGGACAACATGTCTTATATGGGGCAACGAGCTGAATGAAAAGTACAACGAAATAAACATACATCGCGTAAGTTACTTCAATTTTATCTACACAAAAAATATACATTTTAATTTTATTTTTTTTCTTAACAGATACTTTACATTGATGGAGGGCACATCAAAGCTGCAAGACTATCGTTCACTAAAGATACGCAAAAGGTGGTACCCTTTGAGTTGATCGTTCAAGCAAATACGGTTGTGCAATTTTTAGGGCACTATGACTGTATTCCTAATGTCGAGGTGGCTCCAACAAATGTGGACTTTGAGTCCATATGAAACGCTACTGGGACTATTTGTGAGGTTACTTTATAATTTCTTATTAATAAGCGACTATTCGTCTTTTTACAAGATTTAAAACTTTTTCTCTTTTTCACAGACATTAATGGTTACGTCTAAGACAAAATTTACTTCGTCACCCAGTCAATTGATTAACTCTACTTATGGTTGCGGAGCCTTCACAGACGGTGCATACAAACTTACTATCAACATGGCTAATTACTCAGAGTTATCATTTGATATAGGAACTTGTGTCGAGGTCTGTGGAGGCATCAAACACGATGGTGAGATTTTGCACTATACATATTATTTGCCATGAACGTAACCACGCACAATTATCTGTTTTTGTTTGTAGATGGGCCCCTTGTCATTATGTGTAAGGATTCAACTTGCATCACGCCAAACTTAGAAAAGACAAAAATGTCTTTCCAGCCACTTATGCAAGGCGTTTGTACGCCAAAAAGAGGATTTACGAAATGATGTGAAAGTATCCTACTTTTTTTTCATTTAGGACTATATGTTTTTTTAATTTTCAAATACTAAATCTAAATATCTTACTCCTTACTAGTGCTTATTAAGGCGGCTTTTCACTTCTATACTAGGTGTTCTTAAAGTGTTTTAGGAAAACTATACCACGAGATTAAGCTTGACAAGACATACAAAAACGCTTTTTACCAAATAACGATCTAATACGTGGTTTTTGAAGTATTGTCAATTAAAAATCAAGGAATTTCTGCATCACATAACAGACTACGAAACTTTTACAAGTCTTTTTTTACAGTGATTATACAGATTTTTAGTTGACGATATCTCAAAAACTACGCATTGGATCGAAATTTAGTACAGGACTTTTATGTTCGTCTTGGCAAGCTTAATTTCGTGGTACAGTTTTTCCTGGAATATTTTTGGAATACCGTGTATAGCATTAATTTGTAAAAAATATTAGTGCTGTCTTGAATTTGAATTATATCGTGCTAATATTTAAAATTTTTACAAAATCAAAGCCAAAATGACTAAAGTGTTTTGCAAGTTAAGAGCCACCTTAGCTGTGACCTAATCTTATTTAAATTTGTTCACGATACAACGATATTATTTATTTAATGGCAATAATGACTGAAATTGTTATACCTGTATTCTTTTAAAAATTGTTACATAGCGTGTTTTGTACAGCGTTGTATTTATGATTGAAATGGTCATACATAATAAGTAGTACAGTCGTTGTTACAAAAATATTTAATTATAAAAAAAATTACTATCACTTTAGTGGAAACCGAATTTGTACTATTGTACTGTAGTAGTAGAGGGGAATTTAAACCAGACACTGTGACGTCACGGGCGGCGCCGGAGGCCGATCCCGGCGGGAGATAAGATCTGGCGTGTGGGGAAG
>JAPYYV010008612.1:0-12490 GCA_030522625.1 Copidosoma aretas | reverse complement strand
ACACGTTAAAAAATGGAATTTTGAATTTAATTTTCTCAAAAACTGTGTTGTGGGCCTGAATGAAATTTTAACACAACATTTTTAACAAGCTACTTAATGAATGTTAATAGATTATAAAACAATCTTATCATTTATACTCCACGGACGGACCGCATTTACAAAACGGCGCGGCGATGAGAAATTTGGTGTTCCAACGCCGAGTTGCCACGCGCGGTAATCCCTATATTACGTACTTAATTCATCAATTATTTACAGTTTTTTAAATTTGAATCTGTTTTTTTGATAACTACCTTTAATAATATTATTTTTTAAATTATTTTGTACTTTTTTAAACTCATTTACCGATTGAAAAAATCGGTCCACCAGTAGATAAAAAAAATATTAGACCCTTTTTTTTTATAAACACCGAACTAACGAAGTTAGAGCACATAGAAGTTTAGGAGTGGGAAGTGATGACGTCACAGTGCACTACTAGCACGAAATGCAGACAGCAATGGTTTGCAAAAACTAGTATGTATTTTCGAATTAAATTTCAAAGATGGATTAAGGACTCCTGAATGTAAAACCTGGGAAAATCTCTACAAGACTTGGTTAAAATGTGGCTACTGGCGGACCCAATGGAATTTTTATCCAAGATTCCAATTAATAAATTCGATATACTTGTGACTAAAAAAACCAAACGCACTGACGGCAGTACATCCAGGGTAGTGTGGAAGCCTGCCAAATCGTAAATATCGCATATTATGTGCGTTCATAATTGGTCAACATTGTATGGCTATCGACAACAATAACGATGAAAAATCGTAAACTACTTATCGTACCACTGCGGCACGTTGTAGCGGTATTTTATTTTCAAAACCATATCGTATGTTATTCAAAACCATTTCGTCAACTTTGCTCCTCACAAATTCTTGAGTGTTTGACGAACACCTGTAAAAAATTTACAGAAGAGCCTTGGATGTAACATTGTAAACATATTCTTCTACGCTTTCAAAACAGCCATTAATCTGATTTCAATGCAATATAAATTCAAATAGTCTAACCTTAAAGTAATGTTTTATCGAGATCTGTATAGCAGATGTCATACTGTTATTATGCTTTGTTGATTGCCTCATGCTGTCCATACAACCATAGCAAATCATTAGCTAGAATTGACCAGATCCTTCGAAACGATTGAAATTGGATTCATGCTGCAAACGGAAAGTGCCCAGTAGAATTTAAAGAGATTGGTGGGAATGCAAAATATAACCTTGTAGCTTCTCAATCTGACACTCTGATTGGCCTTGGTTTTTGAAAATGTCCTTGACGATCGGTGGGTACACATGGAATATCACCAAAGACACTGCAAAATTGCTCTGGAGATTATATATCTTTGCTTGTTATAATATTGTTGTTGTTAGCCACGGCTGTGGTCAGAAAGTTCTTGATGTTGGACTCATGGTACACATAGAAGAGTGAGCTTGCCAGGGTGGCATTGTTGGAATACAAGCTTACGTATACTCCATACATGAGACAATTTGCTCAACAACAACAATCCAGCGAAACGACACTTTTTGGCTGTGTTTACACAGCAGCAATCAGCTGATTGCTTAAACATATAAGAGTTGTTCTATTATGATGCTAGGGGTGATCCGTTGCAGTGATCCGAGTATCATAATCGACCAAGCCTAATGTATGTATAATATGCATATGCTGGCTACTATAGGTAGCTTGACCACGGTAGCCCAACATTGCATGAGAGCCTCTGTCTCAGCAGACAATGCGATCGGCTGATGGCTGAAAAACGATCCCCCCACCACTCTTCTTCGACGAAAGAATGGTGGGGGACTGCTTTTCCGCTATGTTGAAAGACTCTTGGCCAACACTGGCACTGGCGGACGTGGTCAGTGCGCCGCTGCGGGCACGTCAGCCGTTTTCTACACACACACAATAGCGCAAGGCTTGCTCTTCAGCCACCAGCTGCGGCTATGAGTAGTGTGCTATCTCGCACTCTTTTCCTATATCAGCGTGTGGCTCGATTTCAGCCCGACTTTTACGCCATCTTTACGTGTGCTATTACACACAAATCTCTGCTGGCGAGACTCTCGCGCTCGCTCCGCCGGCTGCTGCTGCTGCAGGCCACCTCGTGCTCGTTTCTTCGGCTGTTACTGCTGCGAGCCTTACTTATGCAGGCCACCCAGTGCCTGCACCTGCTGCTGCTGCTTGCTGCTATGGGCCACCTCGTGCTCGTTTTATCAGCTGTTGCTGCTGCGGGCCTTTCTGCTGCAGGCCACCCATTGCCTGCACCTTCTGCTGCTGCGGGCCACCCTACACTTGCTCCGTTGGCTGTTGCTGCTGCGGACCTCTCTGATACGGGATCTCAAGCTCGCCCCGTCGCGTCGTTGCCATTGCAGCTGGTCATGACATAGGCCGCCATTGTGTCAGCCAGCCAGCTTACGTCGTAAGCCACAAGTACCTATACATCCTACATTCTGCTGCTGTATGAAGTAGGTATGTTATAGTTTATTATGCCAGCCACAGTGAATAATGATTATAACTTTTAGACTAATGGGCTTTATTTCTTTTACCTATTAAGTAATACTTGCGACCGTACATTTTAGAACTTTGAGTGGTATAATTATCGTATTTACTAGATACATTTCTCAATTTTGTCTTAAACGAGCACGTCCAATCCGTTTTAAGGTGGGAGACAGTTTACATTTATGAATAAAAAAATCGTTTGCTAATTTAAAAAAATCGGGACAACAGGGAATGAATAAAGGGTCAGCGAAGTCTAGACTGCAACAAATCAAAGATAATTGCGAAATTGCCAAGGCCAAGCATGCTGCTATATTAGATTCTGAATCTGTAGATTACAAACACGAGTACTTTACTCTGGGACTAGTTGATGAGATAGAGGATGCGTTTTACGCAGTGTGCGGTGATTATGACGATTACATGATGTCGTTGGATGCTGCTAGGCCTGACCCTAATTCAGGTTCTAACCCTGCCTTGCTAATAGCCTTTTATAATGCTACGTTACTCCCTACAATTAACATTCTTAATTTCTTAAGTCGATATGAACACTGGGAGAACTTTGGTGACATATTTAGGGCTCATGATCATAAACAAACTGAGGTTCCTCCGATTGTACAGTATCAACATTTAAAGACCCATTTAAAAGATGAAGCGTCAGATTGAATACAAAATATTTTTCTATCGAAGGAACATTAAGTTCAAGACTGGGAAGTTTCTCTCCAATATTATGATAATAATTATCGGTTAATTTCTAGTTATACTTGTATAATGCTGGACTGCCAGCCAATGAAAAATGGCTCTTGCATTGAAATCAAGAGAATTTCAAGGGAGATCTTAAGTCCTCTTGACTCTCTTCTATCTTTTGGGTGTATAATGGAAGATGCTGATTTTCTTCTAGCCTTTACTGTTAGCAAATTTCATTTCCAGACCAACATAGTTTAGCATAATCAACTTGGTAGCTCTAATACGCCTCACACCTTGCCACAATCACGAAACTTTTTTTTCTCGAAAGTCATTACTGTGGAAGCTTACACACAAAAACCTCAGTCTTCTCATTCAGGACGCAATCCACAGTCTAAAATGAACAAACCTACTGTAGTCAACCAATCTAATACTGAGCATTAATATCTCTGTTTTTGCTGCAAACAAGAGCATTCATTGTTTAGCTGCGAGCGATTTAAGACTCTAACCTCTGACTCTAACCTCCTATCAAGAATAATCGTCTTTGTCTTAATTGTTTAGGTACCCATAACATTAAAAATTGCCCTTCGCAGACATGGTGTTCTTAATATAAACTAAGACATAACACGTTACTCCCCAGGTACGATATTAACAAAAGGGCAAAATAGGTGTATTATAGCACCCTGGGAGTAGAGGACGTGGAACAAGCAGAAAATCTGAGCTCCTCTTTCCTGTGAACATAAATAATCAGTCTTCTACTTTTCGACGTTCTCCTAGCGTATTACTTGCCACTGGGAGGATATATATTTCAGATCCTGATAGTTCGCGTTTTTTAGTGCATGCTTTAATCGATCAACGCTCGCAAAGTTCGTTAATAATGAAGTCTCTTGCAGACTTCTTGATACTAATGCATAGGACTGACCAACCCTAGTCTTTTGTTGTTCTGACTATTAGACCTTATTTTGATTCTACATACAGTTGTCAAGTTGATGCTATGGTTGTCTCAAAGACTTTCTCATATCAGCCCCCTACAGGTTGTAGCTTGTTAGACTTAGCCAATTTTCAAGGTCTGACTTTAGCAGATCCGTATTTCCTCTTACTCGATAAAATTGATATGTTGCTAGATGCTTCTGTATATGCATCCATAATAAAGGGTGAGGTTCGCAGAGGTGACGCTAACCAACCTATAGCTTATTCTTCGGAATAAGAGTGGCTACTTTCAGGTCCTAGATCCATCAATCCCAGTGATAAATTTCAAGATTTACTCATGTTGATGAATACTGAGTAGAGTTATTTAGAGGAGCTAGTGCAAAGGTTTTCGGAAGTTGAGGAACCTCCTTCCATTAAACATAAGCTGAGTAGAAACGAATTGTACTGTGAGATTTTCTTTTTGAATACACACACTCGTGATGCAACAGGTCGTTATATATTACGCTTGCCGTTCAAGGACAATCCTTTTAAGCTTACCGAACAAAGAGACAAGTCTTATCGAAATGCTTTAGCTAGGTACAAGCACTCAGAATGCAAATTCTTAAGTAACAATAAACTTTATCAGGCTTATACTCAATTATTGCGTGAATATTGAGAACTTAGGAACATGAAGCTGGCAGACGACCCCAATGAAGCTATTTGTTTTTGATCTCATCATAGGGTACTCAACGAAACTAGTACTACAACTACGTTGCAAGTAGTCTATAATGGCTCAGCTAGATTGTTAGGTGACCTTTCCCTTAACTCAATTCTCCATACTGGTAAAAATTTGGTATCAAGTCTTTTCGATACAATTATTCAGTGGCGTTTCTGTAGATTCGTGTTCTCGTCTGACATTAAGAAAATGTTCAGACAAGTCCTTGTCAATCCAGAAGATCAAAAATACCAAGCTATAATGTGAAGACCAAATACTTTGTCACCACAATATATTTACTTACGACGGTTTCCTACGGCTTAGTTAGTTCGCCTTTTTGGCAACATGGGTACTTCGCCAATTAGCTTCCGAATATGAAACCTCACATCTAATGGCAGCCAAAACCGTACGTAAGGAATCTTATGTCGACGATTGTTTGTCGGATGGACACTCAGAGTTGACACAGACGCCTACCAAGCTGCAGAAAGGTTGACACGCTTGTTTTAGCAGACCTAAGTAGAGTAAGTTTGAAATGGGAATGACTTGTTAAGGTGACTGATTATTGTGTTAGGTAGTTTCATCGATGTTATCACAAGGTGGTAAACAAGTCCAATCATTCATCTGATTTAGAAAATTGCTTTGTGACAGGTAACACCAGACCTCCTTTACAGGCTAGTCTACCTTTCATAAATAAAAATAGTAGATTTTCTTCATCTTTAAATCTAAGTTTAGACAAATTAAGAAATGTTCTTCTCCTTTTGATCCACCTGCATCAACAGAGCCACTTTACAGCTGAGTTTGTTATTCTTAAAAATAATTTAGAGTTACCTTTAGAAAAACAACTCCCTTTACCCCTCATGATGTAAATGTATATTTTTCTAGGATTATTTTGTTTTTTTTAACTGAAATTTCATCTGAAAAATCAGTAGATTAAGATCGTTAGCTTCCATTTTAGTAGACGACTTGATTAGAGTAGAAAGAAGATTAAGAAATTCTGTTAGGATATAACGATGAATATCCTTTAATTTTGTTCGACAAGGATAATATTACTTACCTTCTGATAGAATATCATCATCGACTCACCCTACATGGTGGAATACAGCTAACACTCGTGCCCTTGAGACACACTTTCTGGATTCTTCGAGGTAGACAAATGGTTAGGTCGATGATACACTTAAGGGATACGTTGTCATCTTTATTTTCATGGCATCGCGAGCTGCTCATCTCGAGATTATAAAATATTACACAGCTAATACCTTTATTGCTGCCTCCCATAGGTTTTCCTCGTGTCGTGGTCATTGCACAGACCTCTTTAGTGACCACAGTACTAATTTTGTTGGAGCAAATGTCGAACTCAGAAAATTGCTCGGATCCATTAAGGATTCTGAATCTTTTGACTCTAAGTTATCGAACCTTGGCACCCAGTGGTATTTCAAGCCTCCCTGAGCTCCTCATTTCGGGGGACTGTGGGAGGCTGCAGTAAAGTCAACAAATCCACCTAAATTGAGTTATTGGGGAATAAACGCTTATGTATTTCGTATATTCTACCTTTTTGCGACGAGTAAAAGCTCGCGTAAACTCTCATACCTTATAGCCACTGTGCGATGATGCTACTATCTTGGAGGTTTTAACAACCGCTGATTTCTCAATATTACGCTCCTCCTATTTAGTACCTGAGCCAGAACTTACTAAGGAAAAAATCTCGCCGATCCAACGTTGGAAGTTAGTTACTCAAGCTATGCAAGGCTTCTGGAAAAGGTGGTCCGCGAAATATCTCATTACAGTCTTGTTTGAAATGGTTAACCCCGCAACGTTTAGTTCAGGTCAGAGAACTAGTATTAAAAAAAGGTAAAAACACTAGTCCAGGAAAATGGATATTGGGAAGAGTTCTACATATACATAAAGATTCCGAATCTTTGGTCAGAGTAGCTCGAAATAAAAGTGGACAGATCCATTCACAAGTTAATTTTATTAAGAACAGTCTCTGAACTTGCACCGGGTAATATGGTTAATAGTGAAAACTAAGGACTATAAAGGCATTTCCGTTAGAAATAAAACGACTTAAGTGAAGTAAGTTAGATTTTCAGGTGGATAAAAACACATTGTATAACTTACATATTATATGATACAACTTTCTTTATTCTTGTAAAAATAATTTACATTCCTAAAAAATAAATTTAGTGGTAAAACGATTAAGCTATTAAGTATGATCCACGATTAAACGCTGTTTTCCGTACAATAAATTACCTTATACTTAACTACCTAAATAATTAAAATGAAACCAGAAGTCATTTAATTTATTTGATTAATAACACTTATTGTAAGTGGTAAGGGAACCATATTTCATTTTTTAATGAATTTGTGACAATTTTGCATATCTTCTTTTTGATTTTCATTCATACAAATTCCTGTCTATCAACTCTGGGATTATGTTCAACATCAGTACTAATTACACTGATAGTTGACTTTTTTTTCTATTTTATTATTTATATATATATATATAATTTAAACCCCAAACGTTCTAAATGCGACGAACCTAATATTAAACATTAAGCTATCGTGCGCGTCCATCAATCAAAGCGCTCGGTGCGGCCATATTTTACCCCAATTGTGTTTTAAGTGATCTACGCACCAATGCATCTTGCTGTTCTCGACTGCTCGGCAGGCAGTCCGCACCAATCGCTCGGCTCATATATAACACTATGTATTGCTTTGTTTTAGTTCTCGCTTTCTTTCACGAAAGTATGAGAACTACTATGACAACAAGTTTAAAGCATACTCCATTATTTGTATTAAGTTATCGTTTACAATCTAATAAATAATCATTTATTTTTGTTAAATCATAGTGTTGTGTTGTGAAAGTGATTCAATGGCGCTCAAACACCTCTTTGTCTTGATCTAGCTCTTGTTACCTCCTCCTTCACGAATCCGGCCTCAACATTAAAATTACAGTCTGAAAATATCCAAATGTTTCCCTAATCTCAAAAAACAAGTTTAAATCCACCGAAACCAGTAAATAACATTACACAGTCCCACAAAAAAAATTTCTTAACTGGGAGTCCCAAAATATTGACATGCTGTTCGTGCGGTCGCTAAATTCGAATCCGACGTCTAAATAGCTCCGCATGGTCTGCATTTTTCTATAACCTTAAAATATCTACTAATATAGGCTACTTGTGTAACTGTCCAAAAAAATTTACTTTAGTCTGAGAAGAAAATTAGTTTACTGTATGCTTTTAGTAACGCTGAATCTTTTACCCCCATAATCCCTTATACCGTGTAACTCCTTAATCCTACAACCTCAAAACTCCATAACCTCAAAATCCTACTTATTATGAAGACCTTATAAGAGATAATAACAAAATTTCATGTATATTTTAATAAGCCAACATAACTTATTTACACACAGATAAAAAAGACATGCTTCATGAAAATCTACTTTTTCGAACTCTTTTATCCTCAAATGATCTGTGAAGTAAATTACGTGTACGTTTCTTGGCATTATTTGTACTCCCTCTTTTTGCTGTCCATCAGTAATTAGCCACCATATTCACATTCCATACACCCTGAGAACGTCTTCCTATTTCCATCATATCTTTATAAGAACGTTGTCCTTGCTCCTCGCTCCAATATCCAAGATTTTGCAGGAAGCCATCAAGATGTAAGTGAAGTAATTGTACTTTGTAACTCATCAAGCAGCCTAGTACCTTGTAGGTTTTCAGCAGATCAGCCACCTATTCTCTGTAGTTTTCAATTTTGTGGTTTCCCAAAAAGTGTTCAACCACTTTTTTAAAGCTCAGCTGTGCAGCTCGTTCTTTCTCAGTCATCGCATCTACAAATAATTCATTTCTTAACAACTTACGAATTCCAGACCCATAAAAGATAACTTCTTTTATTTTTACACTAGATAAAGCTGGGAATTATTTAGCCAAATAAGCCAAACACTGTCCTTTTTTGTCCAATGCTTTTACAAGCTGTTTTATAAATCCAAGTTTAATGTGCAAAGGAGGAAGTAAAATCTTTGACGGCTTAACCAAGGGTTTACAAATGACGTTATGAGGCCCAGTTTTTATTGAATTCCGAGCTGGCCAATCTTTTTTAGTGTAATTATTACTACGATCTCGACTGTCCCACAAGCATAGGAAGCATAGAAACTTCGTAAAACCAGATTGCTGCCCCAGAATTATTATGAGGATCTTGAGATCGCCATAAATCTGCCAATTGTGTTCAGCATAGTTAATCTTCTTTTTACTATTTTGAGATTTTTATGTTTTTCTTTGAATGTTACTATATGGGCTACAGGTACTAAAGCATATACATATATGTATTTATATATATATATATATATATATATATATATATATATGTATTATGTAACAACACTGCTTTGAGATCTCGGTTGGAGGAATCTATAAACAATATCTAATCATTGGATTCGAATATTATTTTTCTATATTTAATCATTAGGCCATAAACGTCATTACAGTACACCAAGTCTTCTTTCTTGCTGAAGTACTTCCGAAACGCTTCTTCTCTATTACAATAAATTGTAACTTTTGTTTCTCTGGATAACATATGTCTTTCTCTCTGTCTCGAAGCTAATAATTCCGCTCCATCTTTTAGCAATCCAAGCTCTCTGATTAAATCATTCAGATTGTGTTGGTTGAAAAGTTTTGGTGTAGTATTATTTTTCCTTGGTGAATATTATTTTTGATCTTTATCTTAGTTCCACTGGTTTTGGCTTTAATGCTCTCTTCATCCAATCCATTAACATTATTCATTTTACCTACAGCAACTTCATTTACTTTATCAACTTTATCTACATTGACGACAACTGACTTTATTGATGTTTTTTCAACAATTCTAATATTTTTATCTCATTTTTTAGTATTACCATAGAATTCTGATGGAGATTGAATATTGTATCTACATCAACTCTATTTACTTTATCTACTTTATCTACATTGACTACAACCAACTTTATTAATTTTTATTTGCGTATTTGTATACTCATCTTACTAGAAAATTCGGATGGACAGCTCATAAAAACTTCAAGACAATGTTACATTCTTGTTTTATGCTTCTGAATTTCTTTGAAATATACTTAGTAAATCATGCAACTAATATGTCGTAACATATGTTCAAAAATTTTTTTGCCTTACAGTACTCTGGAAGTGGTGACACTGCTTCACAAAAAGATATGTAAAATGAACCACCTTCCACTTCTCTACGGTGACGAAACCTGCGAGGGCACGCTGCCCTGCAGGTGGGCGGTATGGGGTGAGAATGAAGCCGGAGTGCGTCTGACGACAAGTTGACATGGTCTTCGTCAAAATCTAAAAGCTCCCACACATAGTCCTGGGGAGGTGTGGGGGTTATTACCACTAGGCCAGTGGACAAACCCGCAATCGGAATGGGATCTCTACCGCGTAGGTTTGTTAATACTGCCATGAAAAATTTAAATACATTCAAAATTTCAACACGATTTTAAGCCACGAAAAATACTCATAACTGTATTAGTAATGCTGATGCTTATTGCTATGTTTGTGGAGAATTGAGCGCACTATCTTTTATGGGTCGCTTCTTTCTCCTGCATCCGCGCTCTAGCGGTTGCGTGGCATAAGTTATGCGCGCGCGCGGTCTTTCTGTTCAAATTTGAATATTTGACTTACTTTAATATAATTGATAAAATAAAATGCAACATTCAGCGTTGCAATTGCTATCTTATCACCAGCTATCCCTTCTCATTATCCAAACGTTCATTACTTATTCCATAGTTTAATCATCAACTATTATTAGAGATCCTTAATAAATAGACGATGAAGCTTCAAATCTTGGGCTTCGAAATTTAGCTAAGACTTTAAGGTTATTTTCGGGATAACTGAAAAGAGCCTAGGCTCGATTATTCGGACCTAAAAAAGCTTGCAACACTTTTAGTTCTCATTTACTTTTAGATCCTCATAGTAAAAAAAAGAAAAAGAAAGCCATAACAACACCAGAAATAGCCCTTCATCCAGTAGGTAGTGGCTCTTTGGAAAAATTTGAAAAATCTCTTGATCAACAAATATAAAACGATTTTAAAGTATCTAAGCCAAGTGGAATATGTGATGGTGATAAGAAATTCGAAGGTTTGCTTAAGTGATGGATAAGACTTAAAGGAAATATGAATGTAAATTCAAAGAGCATAGAGAAACATGATGAAGAATTAGTTTCTATGCAGTCACAAGAAACTTTTGGTACCTCATTTACATCATGAGATAGTAGAACGACAGTAGTTACATTTATTTTATTTTTACACTTTTTTATTTATATATTTTTTTTGGCGAAAGAGTCAACTATTGTACTTCAATCGTATTTACACTTTTTAACAAATATTTATTTGTTTTTAATATATTTTTTGTTATAAATTTGATCAGAACAGTTTGATTTTTATCATAGACTTGAATTAACTTTTTATGTAACAAAATTTTTAGCTAGAATTTAGTTTTTTTAACTGACTTGATTTTGAAAAACTTGAAAAATTTTCAAAATATAATAATATTTACTTTTTTTGCAAGAATAAGAGTTTAAGATGTTTTTCAAGCAATTTTTCAACTAATGAATCTTTGAGCAAGGAGGTAATTCTCATCGACCAAGAAATTCCACTTGCACCGGTGACAGAAAGATCACACATTGTTTTTTCTATAATTAGTTATAGTAAGATAATTTAGTATAAGATTAGAGACTCAGAGATGGCACAAATACCTGTAATTAATCATAATACAGTAAATTGCTTGTAGTCTAGTGGCAGTTTTAATATCAAATGATGTTAAAATTGAGTATGTTGATTCTTTTGAAGAACAAAATATCCATGTGTATCAATCGAGTGGCACGATCAATCATTCAAATGAAATCAATAAAACTTCAAAATATATAAAATTTAATATATTTATTAAATTAGTTGTGCGGGAAAAATGAAAAATTCCAATCTAATGTAAAGGATCGGCTTCGGCTGCATCCGGTTGTTTTCGGCAATATTCGGAGATGTTAGAGGGCTTTCGTGAAATAGTTTGCCTGTAATCGGAAATATTCGTCTGTTTTCGGCCAAGTTTGGCGATATGGTGTCTTTCGGGTGAATTAGGCCATTTGTGTCTATGAAAATAAACATCAGGTCGAAATTTCCGAGTCTTTAAGGGGGAGGAAAGGGTCCACAAATCCTAAAAATTTCATAAGGGTGGCGAGGTAGGGTGAGGGGTGGGTGAGGGGGGCCAACAAACAATTGGAAAAATGATTTTTTTGTGAAACCATAGAGGAAACCATCGATTTTTTTAGGGGGTGGGGGCAGAGCAGGGTGAGGGGACGGGGGGGTTTGGGGGTGGCACAAAAAAATTACGATCAACCAAAATACGTAAAAATATAACGAATTCACCCGTGATTTGAGGGGCAGCTGGGGGTAGGGGTGAGGGGGGCGGAAGATTTTTAGACGTCATCACTATGTATATATATATATATACTAGTGGGGCTTCGCTCCCCTGCGCGCGTTCGCGCGCTTACCCTCCAACATTAAATAATTTTTTAAGTTATAGAAAGGCAAAAGATAATTCAGACCGTTTGATAAATTTTCTCCAGTAGTAAAAGATTGAATTTTTTATGCATAAATAAGTTCTCCATACAATAGGTTATTAGGTT
>JAPYYV010008611.1:0-12491 GCA_030522625.1 Copidosoma aretas | reverse complement strand
ACAGAAAGAGAAGATAAGGGGCAAATAAGGCGTGCGATAGAATCCGCGCGCCTATAAGACGTGCCGCGCTACATAAATTAATTTATTTCCAATAGTAATTATTAATTCTCCATCGGAAAAAAGTAGTTTTTGATAGGAAATTTGACGTAGAATACGATGGTATTACTAAAAACTCGCCCAAAGGGGGGGGGGGGGCATAGTTAAAAATCAATTTAAAACTTTTAATTGTTAATAACAATCTTAAATTCTTAATAATTTTTCTTGAAGTTATTTTTTTCTCAAAGCTTATTCTTTTACCTTTAAAATAAAAAAAAAATTCAGTCTGTAGCTTAAATAGTACTGGGGTTATGAATATTTGAAAATTCCTCCTACAGCCGAAAATCACCAAAATCGCGGAATTTCAATCCTTTCTAGCGTCCAAAATGTTGTAAAAAAAAAAAAAAAAAAAAAAATAAGTGTCCCTTTTTTTTTAATATAGAACCCTTAAAAAAAGTTTCAGCAAAATCAAAAATGTTTCGGTCAGAAAGGTGTTCGGTTTGTAAAAGAACGTCCCATATAAGACGATCTGTATCCATCTACAAAAGTTTGCACTGATCTATTTTGTTTTTCATGAAATCATGATAAAATTAACATACAAGCGTCTTGGACAGATCTAATACACTAAATCTAACGTATATTAGTTTTATTCAAGCAGATGTCGGTTCGTAACAACTGTATTGCTACATGTTGCTCGTCAAATACGTCGCAGCTATGGGAATTTGCTCACGCGATGTATGCTCCTGCACTATATCGTCCATCCCCCTTGTTGACAACTTTCACATTGACTACTTCATCTTATTTTTTATCGTTTTGCCAAAGACCGGGTTATTTAATATTTTACACTGCATTTTCTTAAACTTATTCTTTGCATTTTGACGCTTAGCACGATTAGGACAGAGATTAGAAGAAAGATTGCCAGTAACTATGGCAAGCAGTGCATCATCGTTTGACACTGGTTTCAGCACCAAACCGTCGTGGTCAGCGGTCAAACTAGTTGCATATTTGTTATTGATCAGAGGTTCCAGCGCGTATCATCAAAAAGCATCCCGCAGCGGTAGAAGAGGATACCGAGTAGTATACCTATATATGGTGGAGAGGGATAGAGTATACCTATATATGTGCCTGGCTGCAATACATAGCCAGGCGCGGAGCTGAGCGTGCCAGCTCGCTCGAAAGCAATTTTGACTCTACGAATTCGGTCAGCGTATTAACTCGTTAAAAGATTAATGCTTATGGGAATGTTGAGTTTCTCACGAGGGCATAAGTCAAGTTATAACGACGTAAGCCTCTATATCCAAATTAAGCCTAAGAACTTTGTTGTAAACATAAGTGACTTTTAATCTTTCTATGTCCCATGTGATGGTAGCACAGGTGGCTAGCACACGAACCCATCATTGTGCATTTTGCAGACTTGGGTTCGAATCTTAATTAAAGCTATCTTTTTTTTTTAAGTTTTTTTAATTCCACATCTTATTAATTTTGTATTTTTTCCATTATAATTGCATGAAAAATAAATTTGCAAAAAAATTTTTTTCGCTGAATACATTATTGTTTAAATAAAATTCCTTGCATGTTCTTTTGCTCGTGCGCATTTATTTATAAAAAGTGACATATAATTATTCAGTAAAATTGATAAAAAAATTTTAAAAAATGTTCATTAATGCACGCATCCTATTCATGAAGTGCTAATTGAAAATCTTGTACTATTTAATTATAACTCAAAATCAAGTACAATACATTCAAAATTGCGTGCAGCAAGATTAATAATACAATAAGTATCAGAATTTTTACAATATGATTAGATATTTACTTTTTTTTAGTGATATTTCGATAATTTCTATGTTGGTGTTTGTTTATCATTGTAACATAGAAATATTTCGTGTAAATAAATTATTATGTCTGTAACTTTATTGATTAACTATTGCTTTTTGCGAATTACATTTATTCTTACAATGTTGATGAATCAATTTCAAGCGATGTATTTATGAACATTTCCACTTTGTTAATGGCTATAAATCTAGTATAATTGCATTAGAAATATCTCAAAAAATCACTAGTATTTCTTCGTTGCATAACGAAGTTTTAACTTAAGATAGTAGTAAGAAACTCTGCATGCCATTTGCAGTTATAGCATATGCATAGACTATTCGGTCTCTACTATACAACTGTCCTTCTCCTTCTCACGCAGCTGTGCGAAAGTTTTGAACTTTCGAAAGCTAATACTCAAAAATTCTACCGCTAGGCTTTTTAAAACTTGGTATTCAATTTCGCATATAATATTATCTGTAACACATCGGTTTTTTGAAAAAACTTCTGAGTAGCGATTAAAAGTTATAAACGATTTTGTTCACAATTTAACCTCAAATCAGGTGCTTTTCTATTATCCCGTGTTAAAAGTTTAGTAATTAAACTTCAATATCTCCAAAACTATACCACTAGGATTCTTAAAATTTCAGGTTATGGTATATAATACTAATTTTAAACCATACGCGAAATTTCAGAAAAATTGTATGAAAAGTATTTTTGCCTAACTACTTTTAGTGTCATATAAAGTAAACGAAGGTATCAGCGATTCAAAGAGGGCGAGGTGGCAAGCAAATTCGCAATGTATTCAATGTATCTAGCAGAACTTAGCAATAATATTTCCGATAACTAAAAAATCGAATATTATTTATTTTCAACCTCACCGTCTTTGGATCGCTAATACCTTCGTTTAATTATTAACAATGGTGGGTGACGACAACTCTTCAGAATACAAGTTCCATTACTGTTTATAGACTTCTAGGAGAGGGGGGTTCCAAACGTACGCAAAATTGTAGGGTTTAAAGTATTACTTATCAAAAAAATTATTGCCTGTGTTAAACGTGTCCAGAATATTGAAAATCACATGTTTTATCACAAAATCTTTTGTCTCATAACATTCCAAAACAGTAGACAGAAGGTAACAAGCTTTAGACTCGCCCTTTCTTAAACATTATTGTATTCTTCACAACGAATATATTCAACAAAGAAGAATAAAAAAACATATCGGTCTCGTTCGACGCAGGGAAAAAATGCTTCATTTCCAAACTTTTTTACTCAATTTTTCATCAATAACAATATTTTTTTTGGATACCGACAAACAGGTGAGTTTGTAAGCCGAATATCTTGCAGGAAATTTAATTTTCTTTGCATGGAGCTACTTTATTTTTTAATTTTTAGAATGCATGCTAAGATATTGTCAATTATGAAAACACCTCAAATAATCCAATGATAAATTTTCAATTTTTATCCGATTTTAATTTAACAAGGCTTGTTTTATTCATTAATTGGCTTTAGATAGGGTCAACGAGACAAATTTTTTTAAATAATCAACATGTCCAAAATTACGTGAAATTGTTTATACGGAATGGTAAGGAAACTGGTAGAAACTTACACTTCAGTGTAAACAATTGCACGTAACTTTGTGCACGTTAATGATTTGAAAAAATTTGTCGCGTTGACCCTATCTCAAATCGCTTAGGGAATAATACAAGATTTTTTAAATTAAAATCGGATGAAAATTAAAAAATCGGCAGATTAATTAAGGTGTTTTTATAATAGGGACCTTGTATACAAAATTCTTCTACATTCCATTAGGTCCGTCAGATAGATAATAAAAAATTATTGCATATGTATTTTATTTTTTATGACAACACAAACTGAAGACTATAAAGCGTGTTAAAGTTACGCGTGACGTCATAATAAAATATGTTATATGCGCTAATTCTATATCATTATGACGAATTTTACCCCCACTTCTAAACTGTGATTTGCTCTGTCTCCGTCATTTTTTGTTTACGTGAAAAAAGAAAAATATGTGACCAATATTATTAGATAATCTACCTGACACACCAAATGGAATTTCTTACGCAAGGTCCCTATTGACAATATCTTAGCATGTTCTATAAAAAATAAGTAATTTTTCTTGTACACAAAGATCATTGTCCTCTCATATGAAAATTATTTTTATGTTATTAGATTTGCACAACATACTTTATAAATAATTCTAGAATTTAGCTATATGAGCTTATGAAACATCCTTAAGTAAACTCTGAGAGGTACTTTCGTCATGCTACCTCGCGCGGTCTCTTTTTTACATGTTCTTTCATAAATTCTGTAAAAGTCAACTACCTTGACTTTTAAAATGCTTATCTATTTAAGGTGGCTCATCACCTCTATGTAGCCCATATTTTGAATATTTTATCATAAACGTTTATTGAAAGATTTGTGAAGTGTCATTTAACCTGATTATAATGTAGCTAGTGGTAAATATCATGCGATTTTCTTAATAAAATTTTGTTGTTAAATTCTTCACATACCGAAGCTTGAAAAAAAGAAATCATTAAATTACCTTAATCTTTTTTAATTTATATCTGATTTCTAATTTTTTATGCTAATTTTCTTCCTTGAACAACTTCATTGGGAGTTACTATGGAAAAAATTGCAAAAACTTGGACGGGTTCCCTACACAATTCAATTGTTTACTCATTTTTCGTAATTCTGTATAAACAACTGAATTTTCTGGGAAACCTGTCAAAGTTTTTGCAATTTTTTCCGCGGTAGCTCCCAATAGATATGTTCAAGGAAGAGAATAAGCCCAAAAAATTAAAAATCAGATGTAAATTAAAAAAGATTAAGGTAATTTATAGATTTTTTTTCAAGCTTCGGTATGTG
The DNA here is from genome assembly GCA_030522625.1 of Copidosoma aretas. NCBI lineage: Eukaryota > Metazoa > Arthropoda > Insecta > Hymenoptera > Encyrtidae > Copidosoma > Copidosoma aretas. Next base: position 7,757 of record JAPYYV010008611.1, on the reverse strand, counting down.
AAGAATTTAACAATAATATTTCATAAAAAAATTGCAGGATACTTAGCACTAGCTACATTATTGTCAGGTTAAGGGACACTTCTCAAAACTTTAGATAAACATATATCATATAATATTAGAAATATGTACTAGACAGGGGCGATCAGCCACCTTAATGAAGGACTATAAGTTTTAATTTCATTCGTCATTTATTCAGATTCTATTTTATGACTGAAGACATTTCACAAATAAGAAACAACAATCAAATTCAAGATACTAGCCTCTGGTGCCACAGGGATACAATGCTTTAGTGTCGATTTTGTTTACTCAATTTTTTGTTGATAACAATATTTGTTGCTTTTACCAATGATAGGTTACATATATAAAATTATTAAACACATCTTTCAAGTAAGAATCTGATTTCGTTTACGGAGCTGCTCGAGACGCTCTACATTTATACTGAAAACTATGTGCTTCAGTTCGTTTCATCCTTGCATATAATTGCATTTTTCACGACAAAGTTATTAACAGAAAAAATTACACGTTAAAAAACCCAAACTCGCTGGTTAAGATAGCGAGCATCATTTGTTTAAAATTATTTACTATCTAATGATCTGCACCTAAAAAGTCATTATCAGAACCTTCTAAATAAAATATAGGTTGATAATTATAACACGTAAAAATGCTTTGCATCATGGAAGTCTTTCTTCGCTCGACCCGAGGCGTCGTTATACCTTACTCGCAGTACATTGAGTATTCAATCATTAAAACGGTGTAAAACTTACTATTTCACGAAAAGTACAAGTAAATGTTAAAATAACTTATGATTACTCGTTAAAACATCTTGCCTTTGATAGTTTTGATAGAAAATCAAGAGTTTTGCAATTAATTCAGAATAAAATTCTAACCTTTACTCAAACACTTTGAACAACGAAAATTTGTTAAAAATCGTGTAGAATTCTGACTTCTTCAATGTAATATACATCATTAACAACTTGAAAATGTGTGCACAAAATTTTAGGTAGATACAACAAATAGAATCGTTTATAATCAATTTTGAACAATAAGCATTGTTATGTACGGAACTTGCGTGGTAAGTTTATCATTTACATGCATTTAGTATAGGCCAAATAATTGTACGTTCACGTTTTGATTAATATATATCGATTAACGTTGGTCGGTGACTGACATATTCGAGTGTTAATTTGTTCATAATCGTGTAAGCTTTTCTTGGTTGGTTTTTGTTAATATGGTACACCCTTAAATGCATTTTTTGTAAATGAGTGCATAAAAATACAGATTTCTATGAGAGCCCGTGTTAAAATGCCTAACGTTATCGCTTTGTAGATCAAAAAATTAGTCGGTTAAATTGATTGAAAAATTTATACTGATATAATCATATTTCTCAGTTTTACCTCTTTAGTACTTAATTTGTAAAAGGTTGAAGGCTTTTTAATCTAATTATCTCTAATTCATTACAAGAGCAAGTAAAATTAAAGTGTTACTAAACAAGAGAAATACTATGCTACTTGTTTACCTAAAAAGTATTAATTAATCAATAAATACTTTTGTAAACGTTCTAGTACATCTATAATACATTTTCAAATGGATACCATCTATGGAAAATTGGAAAGAATATAAATTCAACATCCTAGCAGTGCGTTACTTGTGACTAGTATAGGATATGAAATAGCTATGAAACTATTGTATTTATTATATTCAAAGCTGTTGATAGGTTTCTAGCTATCAAACAACGACAAAATATAACCAAACACATATCATGGAATAATGATTTTGACGTTATAAGAATAAATGTGAATCGTATAAATAGACATTTCCAATTTATTGATACTAGAAATGCTAGGCACGCTTCACACGCTGCCTTATATTTTTTGATGACAAACGTTTCTATAAATAAACAATATGCGAAAAAAAGGCTTTATTATTTTAATGCCCACCCGTTCATTGGTATTTGAAAAAAAAAGTCATTGATACGTAATTGTGAAAAACAAAATATAAATACAGCATCGCATCACTGAACTACGAGAGACTTGTATAAAAGTTGAATAAAAAAAGTAAAAAAATCTGTGCTATGTAAGATTTGATGTAGAGCGTCTTGAGCAGCTTGGTTTAAAAAATCAGATTCTAAATACGAAAATCCATCGAATAAGTTCAATACTGGCCGTTTTTTTGGTTTCGGAAGAAAGTATTGTTATCGATAAAATTCTGGTTTGAGTGAAATTACAACCAGAGGTTAAAAAAAAACACTTTTCGCGCGTATGTTACGTGTATGTATACTTAGCTAAGCTACCGACGCACTAAAAGAAAATAGTCATTAGGGCTTATGTTTGAGTATATTTGTGATTGTTTTTTTCATAAATGCACTGATATTAAATTACCTAAGAACAATCTTATTGTTGTTGTTTTCTCGTGAATACGCGGAAGTTGAGTCATAAATCATTTGACATGCATTGATGAAGATTTTTCAATATTTTTTTATCAATTTTACGAAATAATTATGTTACTTTTTATAAATGAATGCACACGAGCGAAAGAACATGCAAAGAATTTTATTAAAAAAATAATTGATTCAGCAAAAAAAATTTTTTTGCAAATTTTTTTTCATGCAATCTTAATGGAAAAAAAATAAAATTAATAAGATGTTAAATTAAAAAAAAAAAGCTGAAAAAAAATTTGGCTTTAAGTGAGATTTGAACCCAAGTCTGCAAAATGCATGATGATGAGTCCGTGTGCTAGTCACCTGTGCTACCATCACGTAGGACATGGAAACATTAAAATGCACTTATGTTTATAGCAAAGTTTTATAGCTTAAGTTGAATATAGAGGCTTACGTCGTTATTACATGACTTATGCTCTTGTGAGAAACTCAACATTCGCACAAGTATTAATCTTTTAACGAGTTTATCCGCTAACTGATCTCGTGGAGTCAAAATTGCTTTAAAGCGAGCTGGCAAGCTCAGCTCCGCGCCCGACTATGTATTACAGCCAGGCACATACATAGGTATACTCGCTCCCTCTACATTATACTCGTGGATATATAGGTATACTACTCAGTATCCTCTCCTACCGCTGAGGGAGACTTTTTGATGATACGCGCTGGAACCTCTGACCAATAACAAATGTGCAACTAGTTTGACCGCTGACCACGACGGTTTGGTGCTGAAACAAGTGCAAAACGATGATACGCTGCTTGCCATAGTTACTGGCAATCTCCTCTTCTAATCTCCGATTAAGATCTGTGTACTCTTTTAGCCAAGGTTTCTGATTGAACTGTAGAACTCGATGAACTTTTGTAATTTTCAGGCCATGATTATAACTTGCTTCAGGAAACGATAGTGAATTATGTAGTGGGTTTTGTCGCTCAGCGTAGTCATAAGCTTATTCTGCTCTGACCTCGGAGGCGCTATGTGCTCAGCACAGAAAGGCAGGTCTTTTAAGTATCATGGACTTCTTCAGGATACTTGAGATCCACTTCAAGTATACAACCTATTTTAGCATTATCACCATATCTATATCCACATAACCATATCTTTATCAGTTGATAATTCTAATTTAACTTGTATAATATTAAAATATTAAGATTCATGCCTAAGATATACTTTTAATTTAATATTTACCTTTGTATACTAGGTCTGGTGTTGTATATTAGTGAGCAGGGTCCAACTTATATGTTTTAAGACAAATATTTTTGAAACTCTCAAATATTTCGGCTGGTAGAAGAACATCTATTGTCAGATGTAAGTCAGAATATGGTCCAAGAATCTTGATGTTAAATGCATTCCAAACGTTTTTGGAATGCTTGTACTTTTTGTCAGATAAATGAGACTCATACAAGCTGCTGTAGAATTCATCTTTCGAAGGAAGACTCTCCTCTTTAAGCTTCCAAAAAGAAGAGATATAGTCGTATGGAAGGACTCCTTTTCTTCTCAACAAATTATTCTGACCAAGCGCGTATTTGTCATCCACAGGAAATACTCTCTCGAAAATATGAAACTTTTCAAGATATGATGATAGTTTATCTAGAGACGAGGTCATAAATTTGAAGGAATCGATGAGGCAAAGGTTTATGTCAGTTCCCTTAACAAATTTCGTGAAAGATATGAATTTTTCTTTTATTTGCAGAAGAAGCTGCACTCGCCCGAAAAAACATGCTGCTTTCTCTTTTATGAAGAAATGTGAATCATAACCACTTAAGTTGTGGAAACCAACTGGAATCATCCCTGAGTCTTTATAGTTTCGGTAGCATAAATTATGTGCAGCGCCACGATATATAAAAATAATACATAATTTTTAAATTACAATAAAAATAACATGACAACATAAGAAAGTACTCACTTTTCTGTAAGATGGCAGTGGTCTTGAATCTTCTTATCATTCGAATCGAAAGGTTTATTGCAAATATGGCAGGGAGTAGCTTTGTCCAACTTGACTCTTTCTCCGAGTGTTAAACTCAACATCGGCCTTGGATTTTTATATATTTCGTGCAATTCCATGGTGAGTGAGTGGAGGTCATTTACAAATCACTTTGCTAGTATTTTATCATCTTTTCCACTTTGCCTGTAGCTCTTGGACTGCGATTTTCCATCATCATAACGTCATTTAATCAAAAATCCAATAATAAATGCCTTACGCTGCTTTGAAATCTGCGTGAACAATGCAAGGCACCCTGTTCCTGTGTGTGAAATTTTTGAACTTGAATTCATTATCGATGTTGTTCTTCTGCGGAAGCGTTATTTTACAGTGGTTAACATTCTTGTAATCAGATTATTGTGCTTCTAATTTCTCAGCAGTGCAAAAGAAGTGTAAACATCGATCACATATGAATGACTTGTGAACGTAAGATGACGTCTGCTTGTTTCCAAGGTGGGATAGTTTGTTTATCCAAACGAAGTGTTGACCATACTCGATATTTTTATCGTTATCTTCTTTCTCATTGTCACCTCCATAATAACTTGCTACAAGAAGTAAATTACCATGCTTATTCTTTTTCTGCGTCAAAGTTTTTAAGTTTTCTATCGTTCTTGTTATAGTACGATACCTGCAATCCTTCTTCTTGGATTTTTCGGTACAGACTTTGACGCAGATAAAAGAAGCACGTTGAAATAGGAACGTAAGGAAATACTTCCTTGTACGCATTTATAATCGCGAGCTCAAAATCAAACATTAACATTTCTGTTTGACAGTTTGCTATTCTGTACTCTAGAGCCTGTAAAGTGATTGCTCGTAGAACGGATGCATACTGACGACCTTCCTTCAAAGTTTGGAGCGCATACGCGAACGGCAACGCGACGACTTCCCACTCGCTCACCTCTCTGTGTCATTCGAAAAACTGTCCCCAGAATCGTAGAAACTTGCAAAAATATATGAGGAGCAGCCTGTGTAAAAACAAATTGTTATGACGAACAGTCTTTATCTAACGTTGTGTTACAATTTTATTACGAAACTTAAACTTCCGGTCAAGAAACTAAACAGAACTTGATGACAGCAGCTCGAGATTTTTACATGTTGCGAGGACTAGAACTCTGCTCTCTGCTGGTTCATTGTCATCGCGCGAGTCATAAATCAGAAACTGCTCACCATTAGCTGTTTTTGTATACTTTTCAGGAACGTCTTCCAAATCTGTAAGTGAAGTAGGACAGGTTAGCATATTTTTTCTTCGTGCTTGTCGGATAGTCTGCTTTAAATTTTCTCTCTCCGATAACTGGCTATTTGTTCCTGACAAGATTCCTGCAAATTCATTTCGTAATAATGCAGATGGGGGTACATCCGGATTAGTAGCAGCTTTCCGTTTAAACATTAATTTTTTTGTTTTTGCCTCAGCTTCCTCATGGTTCGGTGAATGTGCATGTGCAGACGTATCTGGGCCTTTCAATACTGTGACTCGACTTCGATCAGAGTGAGTGATGGCCCGTGCTTTGCACTCTTTGTTTCGTACTTTCTGGCAGACCCAGTAGCAACGTCCTTCGTTTGTATCACCTCGCGATTTGACGTACACATAACCGTCGAGAAACAGGCACACGTCGTTCACTGTCTCGGCTTTTTAAATTATCTTTCTACTTTAACTTATAAATTTTAACCTGATTTTGACGAACTGTAAATTTTGACGAACACAATTGTAGTACGCTATACCAGAATGTTTTGAGATCAGATACCAGAATTTTGATGAGGGTTATAAATGTAAATGAACAAAAACAATTGATGCTCGACGCATTTCGTTCAAAAAATGCCATTCAGGGGAGTAGAAATTAGGAGGATTAGAAATTTGGGGCATTACACACTGGGGAAATCCATTTTCGGGAAATTTTTCGGGGGATTGACCATTCGGGGAAACGCATTCGGGGAAATGATCGGCTACCAATACGTGCTACCTCTCTTTTTTAAAAAGTACAAATTAACTGAAAAATTATTTTGTTTTTTAAATTTATCAATTTGTCAAAGATCAACAGGGATTTGGATGTTTTTAAGATTATATTTTTTTTTCATACTGCACATGTTTTGAAGTGCGATTTGCATGTTTTGCTGCTGAATGTATTGCTGGCAGGGTATCCCATTTAAAGCATTGATCTTCATTATTCATCACATTTACGCATGCGAACCTATTTTTTACATAAACAGGTAAGTCGATGAAAGAAAAACCTCTCATCGGATTAAATTTGTTCATGTTCAAGACAATATTTAGTGCAGACCTCAAAGACCGTCCAGATTCTTTTCTTTATAATTCTATTACGTTTCTTTTAATAGGCTGCTGCAGATTAAGCAAAAACCATTTACTTAAATCCGTAGTACAGTGAATATCGTGCGATTTTGTGTTAAAAGACTTTACTTTTGCATTTTCTACACCATGTTTCACTATAACATACTCCGCAGATAATATTGTATTTTACTTTAAGCTATGATGCTATTTAATAGTTGTCTGTACATCCTTTATAAACTGCTGTTTGGCATATTTCTAAAATTTTTCACGATCTACATGTTAAAAATTTGCAATTACAGAGGTCTTGATACGATTTTAAAAAGCACTATTAACATTATCTAAACTGGTAGAGTTAGTTCTCTTCCACTACTGGTGCCGCTATACCAGCACCCACAACATCTGGCACAAAAACACTTGGTTTATTTCTAAACACTTCTGCTGCTAGGGTAACTTCTGCCTGAGTATAACTAGAGGCTGCTTGGAAATCTTCTGATTCATTTTCAAACACTTCTACTGATTCTTCAACTTGTAAGCGATCGCCGAGTAGTTCTACCACTGTTTTTTTTCAAATCTATAGCAGCCTGAAGTTTTTGTTTGTCTGATACTGCAAGACTTTCTTGTTCACTAAAATCATCGGCTCTTTGCAAAGTAATATACCCATAGTTCAAAAGTCTTTGTATATGATCAGCAGTGTCGGTTGTACTTTCAAGTTTTTCGCCATTGTTGTATGCTTGCAAAATAGCTTTTATTAGTACTTCTGTTATCTAGGTACCGTCCTATTCGGACTTCTACTCAAGAACAGAATGAGCTGCTTTTGTCTCATAGCTTTCCTTTTATGGATGAAAAAGCAGCGAGATTAGCAGGAAGGTAGTAGCAAGGGTAAAAGTTGAGAATGTGTTCTGATTGGTTGATTGTAATCTTGCGGCTAGGAAGTAGAAGAGGGAAAGTTTCTACTAACAGTATGCGAGGTGTGTTCAAAAAGTAAGGTGACTTTTCAAATTTCGCGGGCAACGTACTTTCGATTATCGATTTTTTGGTTTTGTTATGTTGGTACACTCTTTCC
>JAPYYV010008610.1:0-32892 GCA_030522625.1 Copidosoma aretas | reverse complement strand
TTCAAAAACACATGTACCGAACTTCTAAATCATCAAAATTGGAAAATTTCTAATTTAAATGATGTTTTTTGAGGTGACACTCTAAAGTAAATAATTACCTATTTTTTTCTAATGCTATCGGTATTTTAAGTAATTATATTTGAAAATACCATCCCAAATTTGTTTAACAAATTAGATTTTGAAAGCAAAGTGATTCAAATAAAATTCTAAAATTTCCATCTGTTAATTAGTTTTAAACTACTCATTTTGAATATATTATCGTATTTATACGCTGTACGTTAAGATTATAAAAAAAATTCCCTTATAACCAATTTCGATGGGTTCACTAAGTATACACGTTACTATTCATCAAGGGAGTTCACCCTCAAAATAAAAAATATGGGATTTAGATTGAAACTTACAGTCATACCAAGTACAATCGTTCCAGCCGATCCGCGAAATTTTAGAGCCTATGAAGTGAGAAACCGAGTGTTAAAGGCTATCAAAAAAGTTATATTTATCACTCAAATAACATGACTACATGAGGTATATTGTAAATTTTTTTCAGATTTTTTCCTAATTTATTGATTGTCTTCGACACAAAAAAAAGTTTGATTATCATCTGATTTTAATAAACAACGGTTGGTTTTATTCTCTATCTAAATAGCTAAAACTCACCGTTGTTTATTTTTAAAATAATTAACATGGACATAATCTTATGGGAAACTTCAATATACAGCTCTATCATGACGGTCAAAATTCTTTCGACTCATTTTAAACAAAAACAGATTTTCAACTCCGTGTTCAGTGGTTGTGTGAGAATGTATGTAATTTTTTAGCAATGGTAACAATTTCATATTTCATGAAGTTTCAAACAAAAGTCTGCTCTGAAGAATTAATACACATACAAGTTTGGTGAGAATCCGTCCTTCCAGGCACGGCTGCAGTGCCCTTCTCAAAGTGTACATCGACAAAAAACTTCTATTTGACAATCACTGCGGAGTATCACAATTCTTTTGTTTATTTTGAGAATGTAATGCAATGGCGAGTTTTTCATCAAGATGAAAAATAAAACTTTTTTTAGTCAGTGCCATCTTTTATAGTTGAGGGGCCCTAGGCTTAAAGTGCTTGGGGGGGCCCTGTAAGGACATTTTTTTTCGTACATTTTGTAGTATAGCTTTTTAAATTCTTACGTAACTCAAATCACTTTTTAAATACACAAAAATGTCAATTATATACAGTAAAAAAAGCAAATGTTTGTAAGTATAATAATAATCAATTTTATAAGAATCAAATATCCTGACAATTTAACGTTTTAATTATGAAAATATATCAGTAGATTTCTTTGGTCGTGTATCTGAAGTGATCTGCTTCGAATGTAAGTCTCTATGTACATATACGTAAACGTATCTATATCTTAATAACTATAAAAATATTCCTCTACATCCACTGCGGGTCGCCTTGGGTGTACGGTCGAGGGAATCTAATGTGTTAGGTAATGCAATAATGCGAAAAAAAAATACAATACTGCATTGGATCAGAGTGATTTAAATATATATTATAATACAACACAAACACGATTTACAGAGTAATAATTAAGAAGAAAATACAATTTGAAAACAAAAATTTATTAAATTTATTAAATTAACTCTGCTTTTTTCCTTTTTTTTTCCACTGTTGTCCAATCAAATATATTTTAGTGGATAAAAGTTAAAAGTATATCTCCAAATCTTGAAATTTGCTTTCGTATATTTTTGTGCATGATGGTCACGAATTGTAGTGGAGAACGATCAGTTTCAGCTTCAAATTTTATAATGAATGACTTTCGCAGTACAATGACAGAAAAACGAATTAATAGTTTATCGTTAGTGTTTATTGAATCTGATGTTCTGGAATTAATTGATGTTGAAGAAATCATTACTAATATTTCTCAAAAAAAAAAAAAAAAAAAAAAATTTTTCATGAATGAAAAAAATGTTTATTACTTTCTTTAATTATTTTACCTTGGAAAAAAAATGTTTTTGCAGTGGAATTAGAAAAAAAAATTTTGTTGTGCCAAGGGTCGGGGGCCCCCAACAACGGGGGGTCCTAGGCTAGAGTCTATAGCACCTATGCATAAATATGGCACTGTTTTTAGTAGATGCAGTTATCATAAGTGCTGAGCTCCGTCGCTTCTTGTTACGGTGCCTAGAAAGTGAACTAAATAAATAAATTAAAAATAGAACACGATGCAAATTTTTTTAAACTGCAAAACAATTGCCACTTGATTTATAGATTCTACAACTTTTTTTCTTTAATTTCAATCAAATATTGTAATGGGCGTTAAGACAATTGGAAAATATTTGAGGACAATAACAAGTTTATTGAAATTTTTAAGAGGTATGATATTGTTAAGGAAGCGAATGACCTAAAAATTTTCCATTACGATGAATGTTTTTATAAAGATTTTTAAAAGCTTTAGTCTCCTAATAAAATAAAGATTATACATATTTGTATATAATAGTCACCTTGTTGTATTTAATTAAATATGAAAGCATTACTCATTTTTGCAATTTTAACGATGATCAAAGAAACATTTGTAAACTACCGTCTTAAAAGTTATAGCTCTTGTTATAATATATATATATATATATATGTAAATAGTTCTCAAAAAAACTCTTACTTGCCAAGTTTGTATCATTTGAAAACTTTTTTCATGGGATCTCCCAACTTCTCAAAACTCAACAAATTTTACTTGCTCAATAGATCAATCAACATTTATTCTCTATTTTGCTTCCTCATAGAGAAAGTTTTGTAATGGACGAAAAACCACATGTCAAGATATTATATTATGAATAGGGTTTTTTGAAGTTTAGAAGTATTACTCTAGCATAAGTAAAAATGTCCGTCTCTCTCTCTCTCTCTCTCGCTCTCTCTCTCTTTCTTGGTGTATGTGTGCGTGTGCGCGTGTGTGTACGTATGTTTGTTATCAGTCATATCTCAGGATTCCTTCGACTGACTATTCGGATTCTCATCAGCTCTGAAAAAAAAACTTCGTTTCGTTGATCTTTTTTTTTTATTCCGATTTTATTGATTTAGAAAAATCAATTTTTGTGAAGGTATTAATTTTTTCTCTTCGTTTGAGGATATTCAATGTTTAAAAAATCCCAATGTCATAGAATTGTATACAAAAAAACATTTTTTGATAACAATAAAAAAAAGGAAATCCGGTTTGTATGGGTGTATGTATACAACGTGATATGTTAAAGTTGGACAGCCTATTGTAAGTTGAGTAAGAAATAATACCATAACAGAAATGTGATGTTAGAGTAATTCGAGGGTGCTCTTTCAAATGGAATTAATAGAAATAATGTTAAGAGCCCCGATAAAAAAATTAAAAAATTATTTTCACGAATATTGACCGAACATTGATAGGTTATTATTATTTGTATAATCAGTCATATCTCAGGAGTCCTAGAGTCAGGCCTCCCGTGACCGGATATTGATAAAATTTTGCTAATTTTTGTATGTAGATAACCATCACTGAAAAAAAAAATTTTAATTTTGATGACTTTTTTTTATTTTATCGATTTCAAATAATCAAATATTAATATTTTTGTCTATCTTTTTGTTTGAGGATCTTTTATGTTAGAAAATCTGGAAAATAGTTGAATTTTGTACAAAAAACGTACGTAAATCAAAACTAATAAAATTTAATGCTGGTGTCTATGGGTGTATGAGTGCGTGGAAAATTGATCTTATTGCTTTTTCTCTTTGTTTTAGGATTGCTTGACTTGTAAAATTAGTTATATTTGGGGATTAAAATCGACATATTTAATTGAACATGGAACGAATAAAAGAATATTCTCAAATGTATAGAATATTGTGAAAGTACTACAAAACGCATACATACACAAACATACAAAATAAATCTGTTTTTCGCATAGCTTCCGCTGAAACTAACGGCATAGCTTCCGCTGAAACTAACGCTTTTTTACATACTTTTATTATTACTAAATAAAAAGTTTGCTCTAGAATTGCTGAATCAGAAGACTAACATTTTCTAAGTAATGCAATATTTATATATATATATATATATATATACATTTTGACAAGTTCCAAACAAAGTCACGCAAAAGAATATTCTTTTATTCGTTCTTCTTCAATGGCTTATTTTATTTATAATTTTAAATTTTCACCACCTTTGACACAAAAAATATTCATCTCATACTTGGTATCCAAATAAGCGTCATTTAGTCCATTCGGCACAGTATGGTGAAAAAAACTTTCTTTATGCACAGAAAAAACTTACATAAAAAAATGAACGTACTAGACCAAAGAAAATTAATTTAGTATTATGAGTTCGTTATTGTAAAGTTTATATTCATATGAATGAAGTAAGAAATGGTATCTTTGATGGATATAGTTATAGGTACAATAAATATTGCAAAAACTGAAATAACGCTTCGTGTCAATAAATTGGAAGGGGTTTTTTGCTTCTTCGGGCCATATTTTCTTTTCATATTGGCATTAGTTATTACTAACTGCATGTTGTTTTGGCGCGATTCTTCGGAGTAATGCTCACAATCAATATCTATTCTTTATAAAATATGTTATACTACTTATATAGTACTTATTACAATATAAGAATATTTTTGATCAGCACTGTCGATCTCGGTTATTCATTAAAAAATTTAAACTTATTTTATTCTCGTTTTCGCTAAATTCAATTATAAATCACGGGTAAATGACTATATTTGACTATATTATTTCTAATATCGATCTTATCTTCTTGATTTGTTTACATTATATAAGTAGCCATTGCCTCATAAAGTGCCCGTTTCATGCCAATATCCTATTGAATAGGACCTATTCTACTGTTCTATGAATAAAACATACGTATGAAGATAGAAATCATATAGAAACAAATCAGTAGATCAGTATAAAACATACCATTAGACACAAATATAGAAACACGAATACAGAGATGGATACAAAGAAAATCGAACAAAAACCAAACTTCAGACTATGATGATTGTTCCTCTTAGCATACTCATACGCATCTCTGATCAAAAGTTAGTTTACAATGTTTTCATTGTTTTTATTTAGTAACTGAATTTTTATTGTTTAATCCTTTTGCGCATGAAATTCTCGTAAAAATTTCATATTACTTCCCTTTTAAAACTGTTAAATCAAAAATTAAACAGAATTTTAAATTTACACTAAAAAAATTATTTTAAAAGAAGGCTGTATTTGAAACATTATATTTATTTAATTTATTTATTTCTTTGTTTTTTGTACAGATATTTACATCATTTCACATTCTCCTTTCTTGTACTATAACTACTTAAAATTAATTTTCCCTTAAATTATTACTAAGAGTATTTACGATAGTCATGTAATATAGTATTTAGAGTGGTTACACAGTAAAAATTAAATAATTTAACCTTGTTGGAAAATGGAAAATTCAGTGAAGTTCCACGAAGCGGTATGTTTATTTTATTTTACAAGGCCTTATTCATAGTTTTTACAGTAATGTGCGTTTTTGTGTATTTATTAAAATTTTTTTTTTACAGTTAATAGTTTATTTACAATTGTATAAATTCATTTTTTTATTTTAACTTATTCTTCAAGGAATTTGTTTTCAGATAATTAAATAAATTTTTAGTTCTCCACATTTTTTTCCACGCGAGCTATGTGTATTTTTACACGTATATCTCTGAATGTTTTACGGGCCCGAAATGAGTACCGTAAATTTTTTTTTCTCAAATTATTCGTGCCACTATGTGAAAGTCATAAAACAGAAGTCAATCTCACTAATTATTTGTAATAATATCTTATTAAAATATATTTCACGTGAAGATTTGTGTTGTTCGATTACTATAGTCACGCTTGTACAAAATAATAATAGAACTTTATGAAAATTGTAGATGTCAAAGTTCAGACTGTCCTGAATCCACACTAATTTTTTCATAAGGTGACTCATGAGAATTGATAAAAATAATTATTATAAATTAATAAAATTGTAGGTTATAGTTCAAGCACTACACTTTTCATTTCTTTTTCGAAACTGATGAGTCAACCATTTCATTTTGGAGAAAAAAAATGTTGAAAAATTCGCACATTAACATTGTTTCTTATGGAAATTTCGTTGTAAGTCCTTATTACTTGTTTATAATTAATTGTATTTAGACATACAAAATTTTATTCTATGGCATTTGGCTGAAGAATGGATTCCCAACAAAAAAATAAAGGGCGAACCATCAAAATTTTAAGAAAACTCAATTATAATACTAAAGTTTAAGCGTTTGACGAATATTGAGTATACTAAAGCACTCAAAAATTAATCGATTTTTACTCCATTATAATATTACATTTATTCACGTCACTACCAATAATTTTTTATCATTGTTACTATTATTTAAGTTGATGTATCCAGTTTTACTTAGCGTCACCACCAGGGGTGGTACTTATCATGTAACTGATGTAACTTTTGAGAATGTTATTTCGACCGATTTTCGTCAACTGCACATGCGCAGAAGCCTAAAATCAGTCGAAAAAACATTCTCAAAAGTTACCTCATAGGTAGTATACTATCCCAGGGCCCTTCGCTTGATACGGCACCGAACGCATGAGTCACCTTGTTTTAAAATCTCCCGCCTGAAATTTTGTATCGATATTTCGATAGCATGTAAAAATTATCGATAAAAACAGTGGAGTATCGATTCTCGATAATCTCGCCTAGACATTCGAGATACGACTCGGTGATGATGCCACGGCACTACGGCAGCGGGCAGACGGGTTTTTAATATTATTGACATTTCCTCTGCTGACGAAGAGAAGCAAAAGTGACGACGAGCTGGCGAAATTACAGTGGATTCAACTGCTAAACTCCAATAGCTTCGTCACCGCATGAGTTTTCCACTTCGTTTTTCGATCATTCACTAAGCACTCAGGATTAAAAAAATGGGCGAAGACTTCAACGGAGGTGAGGCTACTGTACAGATAATCTTTTCCCTTCCGTGCCAGTCAGCCAGTTACGTTACGCGAGCTCCGAGCTCCAGTCGAACAATGGCCGCGCGCGCGCGTCCCTCTTGGCTTATTCTTACGTGTTTCGTGCCCTACGCCAGTGTTGCTTAAAATTTGTACCAATTCGCTCGTACATGTGAAGGAACATAACATTGTGCGCGTATCGCCGTAGTAAATTTTATCAACAATTCCGTTCATTTGGAATCATTTGATCGAGTCATAAGCATTTCGGTACCAATTAATGGTTTTTCTAACCTAAAACCCGAGAGACGCCCTGCCGCCGATTGATGACCGTGCTTTAGTTGTGAAAAATATAATGAAATTTCGACACATACTTACTTTCTCCCAGTAGTTTCTCCCTTTATTTGCAGCTAGTACCTATTAGTGAAAAATTTATTTTCCAAGCCATCTTGTTTATCAATTGTCTGGAACTTTAAATGGGTACATGAATTTTTTAAGATATTTTAAGTGGACTAAGTTTGCTGTGAAGGTTGTATTTTTTTATTTTCAACGGACTGTAGCAGATATGTAACTAAAAAATATATCTGTTTCAAATTCAAAGAGGAATGACTTAAGTGCTTGCTAAACGTTCTGATGCCGATAAATGATTCTAAGAGGCATACAAGCTAATAATTGATGTGTGCTACATCTCACATGTAGCACACTGGAGCAAGCTTCCAATCTCTTTCTGATTGTTGAAGAATATGGGCAACTCGTGTTAATTAGTCTGTAATACGTCAATTGTTTGCTCCTATGCCTCTTAAAATCCCTCTTCTGTATTGATATTACATTTTGTAATAAATATCATGCTTATTTATTGCAAAATTTGATAGATTATTTGCAAACAAGCAAACATTTACTGCTGCTTATTCCATTGTGAGATAAACTGATGCTTCTTTCATTGAACACTTTCATGTCAAAGAAAAATAGTAATTTTTATAATTTGTAGCTTACTTAGTTTTAAGAAAAATCATAAATATATTCCATTCTTCTAATATAATAATCAATGTCCTGTTTAACATAAATTTCATTTTATTCATTTTTCAGAGCGTGACAGGGATAGAGAAAGGGGGGAAAAGGACAGAGACCGCGGGGATAGGGACAGAGGAGATAACAGAGAGAGGGACAGGGAAAGGGATAGAGAAAGGGGAGATCGTGACAGAGGTGATAGGGATAGGAGACACAGGTCCAAAAGCAAGGAGCGCAGAAAACGCTCGAGGTCAAAAAGCAGGGAGAAGAAAGTCGCAGAGGGCAAGAGCAGGTCGCCCAAACGAAATCGTCACTCCAGAAGACGGAAGCCCTCACTTTACTGGGATGTTCCACCACCAGGATTCGAACACATTACTCCCTTGCAGGTACATAACAATTACATGGAAATTCTACAGAAGTATTATTATTTTTTTTTAAATAATTACGTTGTATAGAAATCTTATAAGTAATCCTTGCTCACAATTTTTTTCAGTATAAGGCTATGCAGGCGGCCGGACAAATTCCTGCTAATATTGTAGCTGACACACCACAAGCTGCAGTACCAGTTGTAGGTAGCACGATAACCAGGCAAGCAAGAAGATTATACGTTGGAAACATTCCTTTTGGCGTCACAGAAGAAGAAATGATGGAATTTTTCAATCAACAAATGCATCTGTCTGGCTTAGCTCAAGCAGCTGGCAATCCAGTGCTGGCGTGTCAGATTAATCTTGACAAAAACTTTGCCTTTTTAGAGGTACGTTTGTTTTGTTTTTCTTTTGATAATCAACAGGCAGATATATTTATTAATTCGTTTTTTCTTTTGCAGTTTCGGTCTATAGATGAAACAACACAAGCCATGGCATTTGATGGCATTAATTTCAAAGGGCAAAGCTTGAAAATCAGAAGACCTCACGATTATCAGCCCATGCCTGGAATGACAGACAATCCAAGCATGAATGTACCAGGTACGAATTTTGAATTTCAAAGTTTTTGAAAACATCATACAGTATTGTTCAGATACCTTTTCCAATCTGATTTTTCTTCTTTTTCTAGATTCGCCACACAAAATCTTCATAGGTGGCTTACCAAATTATTTGAACGAAGATCAGGTATGTATTTATCGCCTTCATGTAAGTCTCAAACTATCGCACAGGTCTGATCGGTTTTCTTGTTTACTGCTGTTTGTCTTGCTCGATCTGACGATTTTTTCCATACAGAACAAGCATGACCATATTAGTTTACGAGAAAAACGTTCATTCAATATGCAAGTGTGTTAGTGCAATAACTATCAAATCAACGCGATAATTTTTTTTTATCCTCAATTTTGGCCCAGTCAATTTTGTATACTCGATGAAAAATCAATTCCCATAAAAATGTCATTCTTTTGAGTACATTCAGCTTATTTAGCTCAATGGTTACTGATCCATGAAGTGATGCTAAAGCTCATGTTTCATCGAGGTACGTATGTATTTTCATACAGATTCGAGTGTCGATCAGGGAATTGTTGAGCTTAGTTCAGGGACTCAGCATTCGTAACTGCATAAACTTATCTTGCAGCTTGTATCTTTTTACGTTAAAAGCATCGGGCGTTTGCGGATTCGGGTAGCTAGTTCATAGGTACGAAAATTCATGGTGTTCTTGAATATTTTTTTCCCAAATCCCGTTTAAGTACATGACAAAAGAATTTTAATTCTTTTTATTCAACTTCATTTAGTTGTTTCTACCTATATTTATGATTATTCTACATTTGAAAATTACTTCCTGTTGATTTGCAGTTGTTAGAAAACTTTATTTACTCATAAACATTTTAAAAAGCCTTTACTAATTCAAACACTTTAATTTTGTCTGTTTAAGAATAATATTACTGAATTCATGATTTATTTTCTATTAAAATCGTCGAGTAAATCGTCTTATGACTGTGCATTTAAATAAAGAATTAACCAGCAGCTCTTTATTTTATGATAAATAGGATATGTTGTATTATCAAAAGATGAATTACAATTTTATATTTGGACACCATGAAATCGGTTTAGGGACGTTGCACTTTGCAGATACGACGCGCTTCATTGGCAACGAAGCATATTTTTTTTTTACAGCCTTTTTTTAGGCACGCCGTGGATGCTTTGGATTCGACGGTGCACAGAAGCACCAAAAGTACTGTGTGTACAATTGATTTGAGAGACCGGGGTAATTTAGAAATTTTTAAAAATTTTATAGTAAAAAGGTACTAAATGAATGAATTACTTTTTTATTATATTCCAGAACAATTTGAAAGATTTAATTTCAGCTCAAAGTTGCAAGTGATATCATTCATCAGTGGTACAATGAACAAACAAATTTTTTGCATCATTTTCACGTTTGTTGTAAATGAGTCAGTGCTGTGATTTATTTTGTTGCATATTTTAATGTTTATCATAAAAATAATCAAGATTACTTTTAAAATCTCTTGATTACTTTGAAATGTATTTTAAAATAGCATAAAATAAGTCATGTGATGTGTACAGCAATCGATTTGAAAGTGTCAACCATTTAGTATCCATGTGATAGTATTCAGGTATTCATAGTGCCATCGAAGCACATTTAGATAATTACTGCATGAAATTAAAATTACCTTGGTCCTCTCCATCATTCACAGGTTTTTTAGGTAATAAAAGGAACGAACGAGGTACACAGAATTCGGGGGTGGGTTGGGGGTTTGTTTTACAGGAAAAACGTATGAGTTCTCGGTCATCGTAAGAGTTTTTCATCAACTTCAGTTCCACAAAAATTTAAAGTTGAATGAAACAGTGTGATCGTACCTGCTGCTGGATAACCAGTTACGAAGCATACGACGTCCCCTTCTTTTTTTTTAATCAGCATTTAGGTAAAACTGCGAGAAGTGTGTGAATCCACGGTTTCTTTCAGGTCATTCAGATAATTTTCAGTTTAAAAAAAAAGTGAAAAATAAAGAAAAGGATTTTCTAGGTAACGCAAGAATGAGACAAAAAGAAAAGTATTTTTCCCTTTTTTGCAGCTCTTTTCTTTTCAGGCATTTATCTTTTTCAGGCTTCGTCTTCAAGAATGCCTTCCTTGTAATTTTTTTTCTTCATTATTCATGCTTTACAGGGTTACGCGAAAATTGAAAAAGTTTCAGGCGGAAAAAACTCGTTTTTTAGTAAATTTACAGAGATAAAGTGTTTCAAAGAAATCAACGATCTTCAAGACTTTCAAAGCGAAAAAAAATGTTCAGAAAATCATTGTTGTAAAAAAGTCGAAGTCATGTCTCGGGCAGTTTCAAAATTAAAACAAAAAAAGATGAAATGAAACATTGAATAGTGATGTTACATAGATTTCCCTTTCTCCCCATTTCTTAGCTTAGGCTCGCTCCGATCAAAAGCAATTGCTTACCACTTCTACCACTACTACCACTACTACTACTGAACATGACAATAAAGCACACTGCCTGGGGAGAAGCTTGCGCAGTCCCTCGAGGCAAGTACTTTATTATTCAATCTCATCGTTTTTCTGGGGACCGAAAAACAAATGACGATAAATATAAATGAAATATTAAAAAAAGGGAATATGAAAATGTAGGAACGTGTAAAGCTTGCGAAAAATTGTTCAATTTCGCGATAAAGGCAAGTTGCTCTCGAAAACGTCTTTTTTGTTTTCTTTTTTCTTGAATAACAATCCGTTTTTTCTCTGCGACATTATTCAATGTAACTTGCTAGTGCTTATCGTGTTAGACAGTTTTCAGGGTCTAGGGCAGATTCGGTTGGGTTCGTAAGTATCCCTGAATCAAGAAAAAAAGTCTGAGACTGTTGAGTGTTAGGGGGAAACATAATCAAACGCTGGTTACAAATGATTAAATACTAAAATCTAAAGATAATTTTAATGAATGATGAAACAGGAATAAACTACCTTTAAAAAATATGATCGTTTTAGCAAATGAAACACAAATCATCATGTTTTCATTGTACAATATTTTGATTTTCATGTCTGAAATATTTACCAATGAAATGTTGCTGTATTGATTTCATTGTCAATAAATGCTGCAAATTCAGTGTTTATCCATATCCAAATTAAGAGTAGTATTTCATTTCTATAGTTATAAAAATACGTGATTGCCTGACTGTTTTTTTGAAGAATTTTTAAAAGTACTTTTGATACATAGATCAAGCGCGCTTTTTTGGCTCAAATACACATTTATTGACTTTTAGTGAAATCTGCTTGTCAAGGATGTGCGAATAATTGACCTTTTACTAAATATTTCTAATATTTCATCAGATTTCTAGTATTTCTTAACTAATATGAAGTAGAGTTGAGAAAAACTAATGTACTTAATCTTTACCTGCACAAACGGCCAATAAATTCTTCACAAACATACAAAATCAATGACAGCAGTAGTGCTTGATCACATTTTTGCCACTTAAGACTGCTTTGTCACCATGTAGCATACAAATATTTAATCCTCAAAGCTTCTGCTCACATGATTGTATGCATTGAGAACTTTCAAGTTGTACCAAATTTCTTCACCAAAATATAAATCCAAAAATTATAATCAGGCAACAAACTGCATCATTCTAATTACGCAATCTTCTCCAAGACACAATGATTAGAGAAGGGCTTCTTAAAAAACAATTCGTACGTCCTTGGCAGCCCTATACATAATCAAGCTCTCATTTCGGTGCACAACAACAACAACAACAACGTAACACACACACACACAGATATCAGAGCTTAATCTCGATCTCAACACCAACGTGTTCGAAATACCCAGTAATAATGTATAATAATCACTTCCACGAACAAGCAGGTGAAGGAGCTTCTCATGAGCTTTGGCCAGTTACGGGCATTCAATCTGGTCAAGGACTCGGCGACGGGCTTGTCCAAGGGCTACGCCTTTTGCGAGTACGTTGACGTGTCCATGACAGATCAGGCCATAGCTGGCCTCAATGGAATGCAGCTTGGCGATAAGAAACTCATAGTGCAACGAGCCAGCGTCGGAGCCAAGAACCCGATGATTGGCACCCAAGCGCCTGTACAGATCCAGGTGCCTGGCCTGTCCATGGTTGGTACCAGTGGACCGGCTACCGAGGTCAGTTTATACTTTTTTAAATTGTTTTCCAAAAAAAGTTGAGATTCCATCAGTATGTGTACACCTTGCGTTTCATTATTTTAGGTGCTGTGCTTATTGAACATGGTGACTCCGGAGGAACTGATGGAGGAGGAAGAGTATGAAGACATTCTTGAGGACATCAAGGAGGAGTGCAACAAGTACGGCGTAGTGCGGTCCGTAGAGATACCGAGGCCCATCGAGGGCGTCGATGTTCCAGGATGCGGGAAGGTGAGTGGCTCTGATGAGATAAGAGAGTATTTGATTATTTTTATCCTTGGATTTCGTAATGAAACGTTCTCTCTGTACAGGTGTTTGTTGAGTTCAACAGCGTATTAGATTGTCAAAAGGCACAGCAGACCTTGACGGGACGCAAGTTCAACAATCGTGTTGTCGTCACGTCGTATTTCGATCCCGACAAGTATCATCGTCGAGAATTTTAATTAGTATTCACTATCAATTATAATATTTGTATCTATAAGTGTTCAACAACTAATGAAATTACAAGACAAAGAAACGGTGATTATAATTGTGCACGTGTGCAAAGGTTCAATTTGTATTTTAACATTGTATGAAAATATTTACAACAGTACCGATAGAGGAACTACTCTTAGTTTTTGCTTGTACAAAAAAGAAAAAAAAGATTATAAATGTCTATCACATGTCGTCCTGCATGGCTGGTTGGTAAGAGGGTATTTCACTGACTTCTACCGAGTCGAGTAGCCATTTTTTGAGTATGAAATAAAGCCCACCGCCAGCAAGTAGCATTACCATTGCGGTGATGACAGTAATGGCCCATGCCGGAAGGAACGATCCAGCTGGAGGAAAAAAAATGCCTTCTGTAGCAATTTGTACGCAAAGAAAAAACGTTGGATGAAATAAAACTCACTGTAATATCTCCTTGTTATCGTTTTCCGTCCTCGCAAGATCTTTCGCCTCGCGTCGACCTCGCTGATCAAGATTCCCATGACCACTGTAAGAATCAGTTTTTCCTTTCGTCATTTTGCCCAATAATCAAATGATAAAACGTATCGACTTTTCTTCCAACGACAAAGAAAATTGAATCGATACTCTATCTTCCACTCAAGCCGCTAAAAAAATGTGATCCGTATGCAAAAAGTACTTACAAAATCCGATGGCCAAAAAGCACAGAGCACTTCTGGAGCGCATTTCGAAATTCGTTTTTGGGAAGTAAGAAATAAATCTGCCTACACTCGTACTCGTTACTTACGAGAGGCTGATCGAAAACTGGGCGAGTCTTTATCTCAGAGGCGCTGCTTCGTGAATCAACCGACAGATAAGATCCCGTTCTTTCAAGATAACAGGTGCGCGAACAACGCAAGTGTATACCCACGCATACAATATGGTGTGTATACAACCGATCTTATCTCGTTCGGGCGTACACTACTTACAGTGGGTGTGTTACTGTTTCGCCGCGTCCCACTTTATACTGTAGATCTTTCGAAAACGTTTCCTTGATTTTGTGTGATTTTGTGTTGTAGTTAAGAAGTTCTTGAAAAAAATTACGCGATCCAATTTCGGTAACATTTACTTAATATTTAATATCCAATTATAATATATTGTAATATCCAATAACGCATTTTCTGCTGTTGCTTTGACAGTTTAATTAACAATTTTTCGTAAATTACAAGGCCTTGTGGTCCCATTGTAAAGGTATGGTTATTCAAAATTTGAACGTAATGTTATATTAATTTGTATTATTTTTTTCAAGAATAATTATTTTAATTAACTTTTGAAATAGACTGTACCATAATTTAATTGTTTTGGCTGGACAAAGATTTGGTCTTCTTGTTTTGAAAAATGCTACAAATTGTTAACAATTACACAAAAATAATCATTGTGTAGACTCATTCTGCCGGCAAAAGAGTAATTTATTTCTGGTAACTTTAAAAGAAACAAAAAACTTTAAGTTTCAGGCACAATGAGACTGTACAAATTAACAAGACTTGCTTAATGGAAAAATTCGACAAGACAAAATACTATGATACACACAAATACTAGAATTTTCACTGACGACATTGACCGGCACAGGATGGCAAGATGACGACTGGTGCGTGATGGACGTTCATGTAATATACAAAGGAATTAAAATTACAGACATGTGATTTTGATTGATTGAAATTTTTATTGATCGTAGAAATAATAGTAAAAATTAATCGGACGAAAGGAAAAGAGAAACGAAAATAATATGAACAAACAATAATTTACAGTCATTTATCATTTATATATATAATTTTTTTAACGTGATTATCGTCAGCATCACGTGACGTATAGGTAATAGATTCATTTGTTTTCGTAATAAGCGTTGTTGCGGTTGTTGTATTTCAATTAATTAATGCACCCAGAATACCGCCATGTCCTTTACTCCAACAGCTTAACACTTTTTTTTTTATTGCGATGAGTAAAATTTTCCATTTCCTTTTTTTGTTATTTCCCTTTAATTTTTGTTTGTTTGTTTTAGATTCACTCACTCACACACCACCAAAAAACTCACAGAGAAAATAAACCTCACATGACAACTTTTACGAATTATAGTAATAATGATACAAATGTAAATAGCTGGCACATATACAAGGCATTTCAAACATCACGTTTCCGTCGTGTCGCTTTGGCTCGTGGAACGAAAAAATTCCCCTCTTTAATCATGTTATTTTTTTTTAAATTTTCATCCGCTTTGTTCACTTATTTATTTTTAACTCGTCCTTTTGACCTCGAAGCAATGCTTTCTTTTAACTTCATCGATCTGATGACTTTCAAATACCCTCGTTACTTTCTTACCCTTCACGCTCACGATTATTTTATTTTCTTTTTTGTTTTGTTCTATACACATTTCACTAGTAATTCACCAACACCACTCGGCAACGCAATAATGCAAGTCAACGATTTCGCGTTACACACAAGAGTCGCTACGCTCATCTTATTTATTAACCCGTGATATTTTTAGCGTGATTCTTTTTATTATTATTATTATTATTATTATTATTATTATTATTATACAGCACCATTTTGACGCACGAACGGCAGAACCATAGAAAAACAATTTACACACTCGTTTGTTCATTTTTCACTCTTATCTCCTTTTTTTAGTTCACTTGGTTCTTCATTCCTTTTTTTTTTTCCTTTTTTTTTTTTTTTTTTTTTTTTTGTTTTCTTTTTTTTTGTGTTTTTTTTTTTTTTTTTTGCGTTAATTAGTAACTTAAGTAAATAGGAACAGACAGCAAATACTCCATTTTGCAACTGATTTTTGGTTTTAATGAGATAATATTTTTACTCAATAAAAATATATAAAGAAAAAAACTCGATTTTTTTACAACCTTATTGCATCGGTTTGCAAGCTCACATTTTTGAATCGTTACATATCTAGAGTGTAGTAAATTTAAATTGAAGCGTATATTTTCAAATACTTTCACGTAAATTTTTAATCAAATAATCACAAGATCTTGTACACGTAAATTTATTTTGCACAGTTGAATAAGTATCAAGTCATAATTATTTTTCAAATAAGTTAATTTACCAATGAATGTTGGAAATAATTACCAATCGGTCCAGATAAATTTTTTAACGAGTTTTCATTGCGACTTAGTGCATGAACAAATAAGTAACAATTTTTTTTTATTACGAAATCCATGCAAATTCATGCAAATGATAAACAGAATTTTTTATTAAAAAAAAATACAAAGAATCTTTATTGTAGATAAAAGATTTGTGAATAATAATACTCCGTAGAGTAATTCCTTATCAAATTGTATACTTAGATTTAAATACACGAGCAATCGAAAAGAAAGTATTAAGAAAAGCTCGAGATATTTTTAACATAAAAAAAAATGTTTTCACAATAATCAGCAGATCATGTAGAAAATCTTAAAATATCAGCTTAATTAACTTTCCCGTGGTCGAATAAAAATATATAGATACATTTTAAGTAGCAAACGTTCCACTTGTTCGCGTACGATTCAACAGATAATACATATTTGTACAGGAGAAACCTGTATCCTACATCCACATTTCGATTCCTTATTCAAAAAGACCTATGTATTTATACAACGCCTAACTAGCAAGGAAGTGAGCAAGACAATCGGTAAAAATGAGTATTGAATACGACACGCTAGTGATACATTTGTTGTTTTTGTCCTCTGAAAAATATCGTTGTAGCGTTATATTTATGATGTTAAAATCTCTTTTTCTTTCCTTTTTGTCTTTCAGGTATTCAATTATAATTGAGTGCGCCAACTGTTACCGTTTCAACATGGCCATCAAATCAAGTTTAAGACATTAAAACAAGAATTATGGCACTATAAAGAAAAGATAAAATGAGATCAAAGTTCTCAGTAATAGAAGACACGTACGTAATTGTTCCAAAAATTCTCATTAACAGCGGAGCATTCGAAAGTCCTTATTTTGTTTTCATATTTTTTAATAAATTTTTCAGATCTAAATCTACAGAATAATCAATAACATTAGATTCTCGTCGATGGACTTCACTACAATTCAAATTTTACTCACCTAAAATCTATAAACCTATTTTCAACGCTAAAGTCACTTTTTTGAATGTTACTCATTCATTAATTCTATCCTTGTTTTATATCCCTTTTTTTGAACCCCAAATAGCGTTCGTCTCCAATTGATGATATTAGCGAGTTATGAACAGGGTATACATGCGCTCATTCATTTTATCCTTAAATGCAGTGCCTCTAACCACACATTTAAATTTTGTTAAGTAAGAACTATGATTCGTTTGTTTAATTTACAGCTCATTGAATTGCTGATTTGCTGATGACTTTCATTGTTCAGCTTTTTTTTCAATCCAGTTGCATGTACGACGTTCATAAAAATAATTATTTTTG
The DNA here is from genome assembly GCA_030522625.1 of Copidosoma aretas. NCBI lineage: Eukaryota > Metazoa > Arthropoda > Insecta > Hymenoptera > Encyrtidae > Copidosoma > Copidosoma aretas. The sequence goes on along the minus strand of JAPYYV010008610.1, from coordinate 14,976 downwards.
TTTCATAAAAAAATTGTTTAAAATATGAAATGACTTCAATTAAAAATGTAATAAAAAAAAATCTCGATGAATTTTTTAATTTCAAATATAACTTTCTAAATTCGTGACTAGTGCTGACAGTTCAAGAAATACTTCACGAGATACTGTTTCTACGAAAAGACTCTCACATTGAGCTCGAGACAAATGCACATTATATTTTAAATTATATTTCATCACCTCGTTCCCGAGATTGCAAAGTGTATGTCTCTCTCTGCTTGTTGAATTGTCTCTCTTCGAACGAGGCTCTTCATATAATTGTGATCGAACTTCACTTACAGGTAAGTTCGTTTTGCTTTTGTGTACCTTATAGTGATAGCTCGCACAATTCACACAAGACTGTATAATTACAAGGTTTTAATTTTTTCTTAGTGACTCTTGCTTTGCTACAATTTTATCGATTAAACGACTTTAACTCCATTTTCAATGGCACAGCAGCAAAATACCGTATAGTCAGGCTGTTGTGTTACCTTTATCTATTTCCTGTTTTTACTGTTGTGCGCTAAGTTTAAATATCTAATTACAAACGTTTGCTTGAGATTCTATTAAAAATCTGCCTCAAAATTCTACTTACGCAACTGCTATAATGCAACAATTTCAGTTGTGGTAAGAATAGATGCACATTCAGGAAAGAAATATTTACGCTAATCTCTCTTTTTCAGTAGAAAAACGCCTTGCGGAGAATTTTTAATCTACAAAATGTATTTATTAAACTTGATAAAGACTAGTTTTTTTTTCATATTTACGTCTAAAGACAGATCAAACCGAGGACCAAACTCTGTATTCTACAAGCGATTTTCAGGGATATGCTTATAAAAGTGTTTACAAACAATAATCGTAATAATCGTAGTTTATACTTTTGAAAGACCAGACACACAACAATATTGAACGTAAACCATCGAATTTTTTTAGACATATAAGAACTTTGAGGCAGAAATTCATATTGCGCTTATGGACAATCGAAGAATGCATACTTCCACACGTATGTATCACTTAAACGTACAACGATAAAAAAAAAAAGACCACTCTTATTCTCCTGAACCGTTTCAATACACGTACAATATATATTTATATGTATATATCTATAGTGACAAGTGTATACAACGTAGGTACGCGTGTATTTGCCGTTAATATTGTGTCATGTATGTAATATGTGCGTCAACTCACTGAAGGAAACGAACGACGACGCAACGCTTTGACAGGACAACAGAGAAGAATTATAGCTCCCATGGTGGTCAATGCTGCCACCCTTCCTTTCCCACCCAAGCAGCAGAGTACTTATAAGTGTATAGCTGTGTAGCAGCGAAACATTAGCATTGTGTTCATCATCATTATTATTATTATTATTATTATTATTATTATTATTATTATTATTATTATTATTATTTGGTATTCTATATAAATATAGCATAGGTACTAGGGACGGCCTTGTCCGCTCAGTTTGCGCTTATCTCCTATCGTACAATCGACTCAACGGCTTGCCTTCAAACACTAATCCACCGGCAGCACTACGCATGCGACACGCAACCGCGTATTACCGAATGGCCGTGAGATTATTCTTGCAAGCTAAGCGTGCTTTGGCTTTACCTTGTGGCTAGCTGGCCTGCCGCTCCAGACTGTCTCTCTTCGTCTCGCTCTGGTGCTGCACAGTAACGCCGGGCTTCGTAGCTGATGACTCTTGTGTCGTTTCCTCGGCGCTCTGCTGCTGCGCTGTCATCAGCGTGTGCGACAGTGTAGATACGCCATCGTTCAGGGAGTCGCGGGGCAGGGGAGACTCGAGCGGCAACTGAAGAATGCCCTCCTTGATAAGGGTGCGCTTGAAGTTCGCCAGGGTGTTCTTGAGCGTTATGCAGAAGCCCTTGGAGGCGGGTATCAGGGGGAATTCTGGCAGGATCCGATTGTCTGGAAATAGATTCGTTTGAGATCGAGTCCCTTTTTTTTTCAACTCAACAGTCAACTCACCAACGGGAGCGATCTGCTTGAAAGTGGTCGGGGTGACGGGAGAGAGGGGGTGCTGATTGTTGTGCTGCTCGGATATCTCCATCCAGAGCTCGAGCCTGTGCAGGAGTTTCTCCGAGTGGCGTTTGAAGTGCTGGATTATCGTGTCCCTGAAAATGGGCGGCGGGTGCTGGAGCAGCTTGCTCTGCGACTGCACGAGCTTGAGCGTGACCATCTCGTTGTACATGCGCGAGTTTTCACGGCCCTGCTGCGAGCCCTTCTGCTTCTCGAAGCCGGCCTCGTTGAAGTACGGCTCCGCCACGAGGATCAGACCCTGCGCGACCCAACGGTTAGTGCATCTTTTAAAACCAAAAATAAAAGGACCGGCGAAGGGTACAACACACACCTGAATGGAAACGATGACCTGGAGCAGCGTGGACGCGCTCGTCCAGACTTCAGTGCCGCGGCCAGCCCACGTGCCCAGCAGACTGACGCAGACCTTGCCGTCCTCGTAGAGATTCGGGTTGAGCCTGTCGCTGCAGTAGGATATGTAGTGGCACAGAGGAGGCGCCACCGGGTAGTCGGCCGACAGCTGGAAGTCGAACAGGAAGAGACCGTCCTCGTAGGGCGTCTTCTCGGGACCGCGCATCATGACCGAGTACAGGTCCATCCTGTCCTCGAAACCCTTGATCCAGATGCCCGGGGGTAGCGAGCTCTTCAGCAGCTTCAGTTCCTTGGAGACGGTGCGGAAGAAGTTGGGGCGGTCTATCGGCTGGAACATCGTCAGCTTGAACTTGTGGCTGTCGGGCGCCTGTTCCTCTATCGAGAAGCCCTCGCCCTCTAAATACACTGGCGGAGGTATCTCGATGGATGAGTCGGACGGCTCCGCGAGGATGTTCTCGATAATTTTGTCGTCCTCCTTCTTGAGCTTCTTCACCGGCGAGGCCGTGGTCTTGGCCGCGTCCGACAGCGACATCTTCGACAGTCCGAATCGCTTTGACACTTCAGTGTGGGCTAGAACTGTTTATAAATTTGCGATGAAGCAATGGAAAAGTTTGTGAAACAAAAAATAAGAGAAAACTATCATTACCCAATTGAGCCTTGATGAGGTTGCAGAGCTTGACGCACACTTGCGAGGACCCCACACCGACGATACCAATGTTGTTGTCTGACAGAGATAATTTCGGGGGCTCGGCTGCGGGTGATTTGTCGATGTTGTTGGCGTCCTCGCTCAGCAGAAACTCACCGCTCGAGTCACTCGAGCCGGACTCCTTTTTCGAGTGCTCGGCCGAAAACAGGCCCGAGTCCTCGGGGTTGCGGTTTATGTTGATGAACAACTGACTCGTGTTCGGCTCGGCGTTCTTGGAGCCGTCGGCCTTGTTCTCGTCGTCGATCAGCACGGAATCTTCCTCCGTTAAGACTACACTGATTTCCTCGGAGGCGGATTTTTCCAGCGAGTTGTTGACGCTCGTGTTGTTCTTCTGGTTATCTTGGCTCTTGGATTCAACGAGCTCCGAACTGCCCTCCGAGCCACTCTCGGTCTGGAAGAATAATCTGTTTACCTGCAATGAAATCGGTGGTTATCATAGAGGCATGTCCGTTTTAATAAATCAATTTAGAACTTGGACCAACCTGATCGGCCATTCGCTGAGCAACGTTCGCTCTCCCTCTTTCCCTGACCCTCTCCAGCAAGCCCTGGAAGTGGCTCTCATGGAAGAACGAAGTGCCCATCAGCCTGTCCATATGCCGACAATCCTTGTAGACCTCGAGCAACCTTCTCATGACTTCGGTCGTCTGCAGGGACGGATTTTGCGTGAAAATCTCCTCGAGCCGCGACATGGCTATGCGGGCCTTCTCGATGTGAGCCGCGAGTTTCGGCTTGATGTTCTCGGTCTGCTCGGCACTGGGTGCATCGTTGTCCACCGTGAAGTCCTCCAGCTCGGTCTCCCACGAGGCATCCGACGACACATCGTCCCACAGCTCACCGTCGTCGCTGTCGTACTCGCCCACTTTGTAAAGATCCTGAGGCCAGCACATGCTCACATGGCCGTCCACCCACCAGACCTTGGCCTGACCTTCGGGATAGTTGTCGAGGACTTGACCAGCTGTACAACTTGCATCTTCACCCTCGAAATTCGCTATGCGTATTACTAGAGTGCCCGGCCGGTACTGGAAGTCTGGGTGGTCCTTGAGATCGTATACACTTACTTCGCGTTCTTCCAAAAACGTCGGTCTGAAAGTAAAATGTGTGTTGAGCTATTGTGTTAATCGAATAACACAATTTATTAGAAATATCGTCTTTTGGGAAATGCCTTACTGAGGACTTTGACTAGATGTGTATGTTTTGAACCACTTTATCTTAGCAGTCCTTCCTTGATGATCCACGCTCTGCACCACTCCATACATCCTCGATTCTTCCTTCTGATCAACAACAAAATCGCCAGGGAAGAATTCCTTATCGTCCAAATGGTGAATCGGATACAGATGAGTCGAAGGAATGCCTGAGAGACCAATTCGAGAATTAGATATTTCACGTGATAATATTTTTAAGCTTTTTTTTAAAAAAATCATCATACCAAACTCTACGGAACCATCCTGCCAGACTACATTCGCCTTTGTATTGGTAGAAACAGTTTCCACGACGATTTTAGTTCCAGGCTCCAGCGGAGGTAGAGGAACTTTTTTCCGGGCTTTGCACAGTTTGCGTTTTTTGAGGAACTTGGTCATCAGTGCGGGACCTTTTTTCTTCTTTCCCATCGATGACATGCTAGAACAGCTACTGGAGATCTGTATACGGAGTAAGAACAAAATTTTCTCAACGCACACTTGCTTCGATTGTTGCATATTATGCGAATTTTTAAATACAAATTACCGATGCTGAATCGCTCTGCGAGCCAGTGTCCTCGGTGTCCCAGTCATCCGAGCTCTCCGCATTAAGATTGACCGAAGGAGGCGCCAGCAAATTATTGCTCGTCGCGTCTTTTTCACTGTTTACTTTATTCTCGGTGCTCACGTTGTTGACGGCCTTCTCCTTCTCCTGCGACATGTCCCTCCTCTCGCGCTTAATTTTCTCTTCGACCGCCGCCTTGGACATGTTGCGTGTCTTGCGTGGGCTCTTAGGAACTTGAAAGATTTCGCGCTGCTGCTTGCGCCACTGCTCGCGCGTTATCACCGTCTCGTCGCCCTTGATCACGTAAAAGTTGCGGTCGCCGACCTGCAGCGTCGAGGGCTCAAAGACGTTCAGCAGCTTGAGTTTCTTGAGATCCTCGCCTTCGACCATGAATTTCGGGTGTGCCTGATCCGACCAGACGCCGTCTTTCGAGTAAGCGCGACACTGCCAGTGCACGCCGACCCAGTCGGTCTCAACCTTCTCCACCACGACCTTGGTAATGCGCTGCGGCTTTGACTTTCGCTTGGCCTTCATTTCTTTTGTGCACTGGATCCACTGAGCCTCTTCCAGACAGTGTATAGGGCCCCAAAGGCTTTGGCCTGGATAGAACTCTGATGTGTGAGGAAAATCATTATCCTGAAAGAGCGACATTATTGTATTATATCTAATTCACAAACAAAACTAGCTGTTTAATTGGACGACGAATTAACAAAGCGTTCATACCGTTTCGCGCTTTTCCTCAAAATGTTCCAACCCTCTGGCATCTATCTCATTTATAACACATCTGGAACCATCAGGGGTGACTAGCCATAACTTGAAATGTACCATTCTGATTCCACCCACCCACGAGTCCATGCACACTGCGATATCTGCAGCGAATTCCTATGCAAAAAGTTACTTTTCTCAATTTAATTACTGTAATGCATTAACTTTGTGTCATACTGAATTACCTCAAGTGGCACCAAATCCTCGCTTCTGATATTAGTAAGCACTTGTTTTGTACCAATGACTTGGACACAAGCAGTGAGCTCAATGTCTCTGCAGTATCCTCGCTGTGTGTCTTTTCCTTTAATCATGCGTCTAACAACATCTCCAGGCATCAGAGTTCTATCAGCCAAATGAACCTACAACATCATTATAGATTCAAGTTATTTGTACATGTATTATCATAGAAAATAAATAAAAAATGAGAATCGAATCGTCAATACACTAATTCATAGTGTTGTTGTAAGCAAGCCAGTCTATAAATATCTGTCTTGATTTACCAATAAAATCAAATATATTCATCAAGTTTTCATACTTTCGACGCTGAGCCAAGCAGAAAGTTATGAATATTGAATACCACAAGGATAATTCAAAAATATTCATAGACCTAAACCGTATTGTTTCTCCGTTCTGGTTATTTAGTTGCATGCCAAAATTTGGAGTGTTCAACGGAGCTCAAATAAATTTCATCCTATTAGTAATGTTCGACAGACGTTCAGGTACACAAATAGTGATGCAAAGCCATAGGATTCTGTAGAAAATATTCTGACACGACAGGGGCAATCGATAAATCAAACTAATTTCAAAACAACAAAAGGTCATCGAACCCTTCGATAAACCCAAGGATTGCAGTGTACCCCTAGCTAGAGCTACGTGACCCTTTTCGTACCGATCAACACGCGATTGATCGATAAAATTCGTCGTCCCACAGTCCTAAAATACACACACATCCTTCGAAAATAAAATACAGCATGAAGCACGACTCACGCCCAAACCTGGTCCCCGATCTATAACCACAGACGCACGATGCGCGCGAGCTATATACGAGAGAAGGATCGTTCAAGGTGACAATATACGAGAGCAAGTGTCAATTGCCTTTTTCGAGTTGACGAGCTCCTCGACGCCCGAGGGGTGCCAGACGACCCGGATCTCGCCCTTCTTGCGCTTGGGGCTCTCCTCGTTGTCGCTGCTCTCGTCCGACAGCTCCTGATCGTCGTTCTCCATGACGATGCCGAACTCGACGTTGCCGCGCTTGTCCACCCTGTAGACGACGTCCTCGTAGAAGTACTGGTTGTCCTGCGCATTGTTGATTATCCCGGGACTGCTGGTGTTGTTTGTTGTCGGCACGGCCATAATACCGCCGAGTCGGGGGATCGGTCCCTCTCTCGCCCTCCACCTCCGCCACCACCTTCTCCAGCTCTCCCCCAGGCCTCTCTCTCTCTCTCTCTCTCTCTCCGTGTGTGATGCGCGCACGGGGGCGAGCGACGATTGATCCCCGGAACTTACTCCTCCGAGCTTATCCAAGTTCTCTCGAAGCCTGGGGTCGTAGTATCGTACAAGTGCACAACTGCCTTGTGGTGGTGTGCACTACTGTGATGTAAGTTATTGTCTTAGTATATAGATATGATGTTTTATATGTCCCCCAGAGCAGCCTCGGGCGAGGTTAGTTGACTTTGACTGCAGAGTGAGAGAGAGAGAGAGAGAGAGAGCTCTGTTCTGCGAGAGGTAGGGAAAAAGAGCAGCGCCAGGATTCCGGGTCGAGGACCTGCCGGCGGTCCAGGACGGCCAACGGGGACTATGCTTGATGGCTCTGCGTCTATCTCTCTCTATCCCTCCCTTGCTCTTTTTCTGTGTTGTCTTTTTTTTGACACTGTCGCTGCACCTTATGACACAAAAATATTACGAATTTTGCAACGATCGTTGCTTGCCTCGCGCGCGCAAAAAAAAAAAAACAAACTCCGATATTGAACTGCGAGCACTTTGAATTTTGAACTGTCACTCTTCTAAGTTCCGCAAGCGAGTGAGTCTGATACTCTGATGGCTCTCTTTCCACCAGCACTGGGTTGTTGTGTAGTTGTTGTTGTTATCACTGTATTTTGTATGGTGTGATATACGATTGTACGAAATATCCGATGCTCTGCTGTCAATTAAATGATATATTGTATACTATAAATTTACGAATTTGCAATTTGCAGCCGAAGCGCGCGCAGACCTCTCTTTTTTGTGCAGTTTCTTTCTGTCTTCTGCTCCAAAATGATGCATAAATATAATGTGGCTTCTTGCACGAGAGAGCACGAGTGTGTGTATATAATATATATATATAGGGTACCCTAATTCGAGCGACCTTTTGAAGATTCTCTTTTTATTTTTATTTTTTCACATTGTTGTGTTGCATTGAAAGTTTCAAAGATTAAATGTATACACGAAATAATAAGAAAAAAACAATATTCGAATCAGAATAACTAACAAACATTTACATCTAACATATAATTGTATGTACAAAACTGTAGATGACCGTTGAACAAACGTGTATGTACGTGAATCAAACAACTAGAAAACTACAACTGTGAAAAACTGTTAAAAAATTAGAAAAAAATATGAATAAATCTGAAGAAACTGTTAATAACACAGAAATTAGAGTAAAAAAATTTTAGCCCCATTGGACGTCATCGTTGATACGAGCTGTAGTCGAAAGTCGATCTTCATATTCGTTTCCGACAAATAACAATAGAGGAAATCAAGTTAAATAAATATAAAAAATTTAAAAACAAATAAAAAAAGTGATTTTGATGTAACTGGGTGATTTTTTAAATCTTCTGATTAATCAGTCCCAAATGATTGAATTTTACACTTTTCGAAATCAAACAAAATTTGTTCAATTTTCTCAATTACACAAAAATAGTACGATAGAATATACCGAGTTATTTTTCACTGAGTAATATATATAAATCTTGTTAAACGTATTACAAGTACAACATTTGTTAAATGGTTTTTTAGCATAAATTAATACTTTTCCAACTTTTTTTTTAACATTTCATAAGGGTTGTATGGAGTCCTCGATCGCTTTCAGTAATAAAATTCAATTATTAGTTTTTATTGAAAAAAAAAAAAAATTATTGAAAATTTCAAAATAAGAAGGTAGATAACATGGAGCAAGTAAAATCAAAATTTTATTTTGATATATTTTTTCATGCGTCCGTTCCATATTCAAAAAACCCTAGCTAGATAGGTCTTCAATACTCGTCAGCCCAGTAGCGCTGTACTGACAAGAAGAGTTTATTTTTAGACTATAGTCGAGCCGTATAAAGTTGAGGATTTTGTGTTTGATGCTCTTAACAATGAGCTAGAAACATTCAAATAATGTAAAGTGGTAAAATCAGTGTATAATGTAACCAAAATCTGGAAAAAATGTTGTATTAAAATACGAAAAAAAATGTGTTTTTTGTTCATAAAAAAATTTACACAACCGATTGGGACGATTAAAAATGGAAAAAACAGCTTTTTCTGTGCTGTATAAATATATTAGTGTAAAAATCATATTTAGGAAGAGTTTCTGAGATATGACAGATTTTGATAAAATGAATTGCAAACACATTTGCAAAACTTTATTGTTGACCGATAAAAAGCTTCCACTGTACGCAAACGAAATAATGTAATTTTAAAAAAGCATGATTCATCCAGAAAATCATACATGGCATACAAAATTTTCCTATATTTTTTGGAATTTTTAGCAGGGGTTTTTTCTTAGATTGTTTTAAGTTTAGTATAAATACAATTTGAAGAATAAAATATCGAAACAATATATGATATTCCACAAAATGGTATATTCTTCTTATGCTTTTCCAGGTTTAACAGCAAAAATACAAAAATAAAAATATAGAATTACAATTTTTTTTTTCACCGTTGCATATTCTATCGAAGATGGTCGAATTAAATTCAACATTATCTCTAACCAAAAAGTATTTAATTTTTGAAGAGTGTGTCAAACATATTATTGTTAAACAGCTATGATATACTTCTTGAATTGAATAACATTAATTTTCCTCCCTATTATTTTACCTTCATACAAAAATCTTCTTTACATTCTGGTTAACTATTTATATATTTACACATTTACCTCGTATAATATATCAATCATATATGATTTAATACGTATATTACGTAGAATTCTTGTCGATTGTCGCCATCAATCATGAGCACTATTTGAGTGTTTACAATTTCCTAAAAGCATTACAAGTTGGATAATCGAAGGTATGTTTGCGTGGATTTGTGTGCGTAATAAAATATTTATGATACACGCAAGGATTTTTTGAGTATGTTATTGCTCGTAAAATTTAGTTACAGTATTTGTGTTATAGTAACCAAATTTTATTCAGTCAAATATCAAAAGAAGATGATGGTCTCTGGTCTATTGTTGTTGCGCAATTTTAGCAATATATTTTTAATACTTATAAACAATGCTCAGAGTTTCAAAAATAGAATCGAACATAATGAAAAAAAATAGTAAACTCCGTTCGTCGTATGTTTTTAAAATACAAGTGAAGGATTTTTTCTCAATGACAAGCTTGCACGGCTACAAATATGTCATGCAATCTAAGCTTCCTAAATTTGAGAGGTATTATATTTTAAATCTAACATTTTTAAATGCATTTTTTTTTCTTAGTACAAGTCAATATGATAGTACTAATTATATTGTTGAGTAGATGGTAATTTTTTTTTAATTTTCTGACAAAAGATACACTTGGGGAGTGACAGTATTATTTCTTCTTTGCTGCTCATTAATCTCTCTGTTTGAAGCCTGGAATTACAATTCAGCCCATTCGATTTTGGCCGTCATTGAAACCACCCATCATGGAGTTTGGAATTTTTTCTTTCCCGCAGTCACGATTTGCAACATCAATCTAGTTTCTTTGAAAAAAAGTCAAAAATTCGTTAATGAACTGTAAACATTTTTTATTTATTCATGTTTAAATATTAAATGATTGCGCGTAACTTGAAAACAAACTAGCGCTAGCAGAAATGGTGGACCCAGGTATATTTGATCACGATATTTCCTATAATCTTACTGTTCTCCAGGAGATTTTTGATGCTAATAATTACACAGCTGCCCAAGTTATGAAATTGGTAAGTAGTTTATAGCTTCAAATTCAAAGTTACAGATCTTTTCACGGAAGTCCTTTTTGAAGCTATTTTGTGTAAATTATTTGTAACAATCTTATTTTCATACTTAGAATACAATAAAAAAATATATTTATATCGTTCAATCATTTAGATTTATTATGAGCCACACTAAATGCAGCAAAAAAACGTTCCACGTACTGTGTGAAATTATTGTGATTACGTAAACCTAGTTTAGTATTGTCTCCGAAAAGTAAAGATCTATAAATTGTGTAACCGTACATTTACTAACAGAGTAAAAAAAACTACATGACATATTCTGCTTACATGACAAAAGTTACCATAGAATACTGAAATGCCTTGGTGAATCTTTGCATTGACCAAAAAATCTTAGGAATATCTTACGCATCATTATTTTTCTCGCAAGAATATGAAGCACTCTGTCAAATAAGATGAGCCGAGATTTAATGCTTTTACAATAATTATGAATGTATCTTTAAAACATTTCAAATGACTGGGAGATATCAGAGCCAGCCAAGTATTTTATTCTGATCTTAATAACTTACTGTGGCTTGCTCTGAATTAAAGAATGTTACAAATATATTATAATTTTAAAGAGGATTAATTTTTTTTTATACAAAAATTTTCGTTACATTTTTATTTGTATACTATGAGATTTTTTCCACAGATTTTTTAACCAACACCTTTATGATGCATGTTTACTTTAAAGGTAAAACAAGATTGTTCAATTTTATTGAGAAACTGTAAATGGAGAGGAAAACGCACGTGATGGTATTTGTTGTAGTTTTAATTTTTTTCACAGCAATAGTAAAGTCAATAATAAAGGGTAAGTAGATTATAATGTTTTGTAAAAAAAAATTATTTTATGTTAATTTTTTCTTATTACATGTGGTCCAAAATGTGGTCCAAACTTTTAAATATTCAAGAGAACCTGAAAAAGTTAGTGCTTGTGGTTTTCAAACTGCATTACGCTTTGAAATATATCCGGAATCTGCAGATTATCATGCAGCTTTGTACGGTTCACATGGGGTGAAAGTAAATTTATAAAGAAATTTATTTTTTTTCATTTTATTTGTTCACCATTTCTTATTATTTCAAAATACGTATCTTTTATTGTTTTATAAAAAAATGCAACTTGCAGACAAACCAATTTACAAATCCTTCTTTATGCAGTGCAAAATTTCCACTTGCTATGATGTATATTATAGGCAATGGTCCACTACTCTTACGATCATCCATGGCGCAATGCTCAGTACAAATTAGTTGGTCTTGGAGTCCAACATTTTATCAGTGTCAAGCCCAAAGAAGTGTATTCGACCCCGACTATTATAAATCTCCCATTACGAAACCGACACTGCTTATCTAATGGAGATGAGATACCAAAAGAAACTACACGATGCTGAAATATACTTACGTTAATTGCTTGAGCACTTGCAGAGCTTCTGTGATTGTTAATGAATGCGGTTGCGCACCTTTTTATGTACCTCAAAACCGTAAGTACATAGACTTGGGCACTTACTGGAATTATTTTTTATATTTTCAAACACTTTCAAATAATTTTTTACGTGGAAATTTAATGGATTATATTTGGGCTGATAACATTTTTTTCATTACTGCTTAAAAATATTTAGCAAAATTTATCACAAAAGTGCGATATAAGATCGATTTTTAAAGAATAAAGTTGATCAGAAAAATATTTGAAATCAAATTAAAAAAAAAATTTGATACTTATTTATTCTAAAATTGTTCTCTTAAAATTTCATGAAAAAAAGTTTGTCAATGGATGTGTTGTAATTAGTTATGAACAATTTTTTCTAGCACAAACGATACAACATATTTTCAGCAAAGTATTAAGTACCCCAAAGTATTTGTAAAAATAAACGATGCCCATATTTGTTCATCATGATGAAATATTTAAATTAATATTGCTGATCTTGGTATTTTTATACGTCAATACAATATGTTTTAGGAACCAGAGTTTGCAATCTGCGCGATCTGATATGTTTAAAAAAAATTCAAAGTATGTTTGATGTTGTCTGCTGCTTCGACTAAAAATATAATATACAATGATTTTTTATAGATCTTTACGATATGTCTTGGCCGAACTTAGATATAAAAAGTGCCGATTTATCAGGTGAAAATGTCGATATATCTACAAAACCTTGCGGCTGCTTACCGGATTGTGCAGTATATTCGTATCCACTCGCCAGTACTAAGGGAAGGTTGAATAAAAATATCAATAGTTATAGACTTACAGAGTTAGTATGTAATTGATTAAAAGACTTTGGTTTATGATAACTTCAAATACTACCTATCTATCATGACTTTAAATACTTTATTTATGCAAGTCAAAATTTTGTCCAGGAAAACCAAAGATCCTAGGCATTTTAGTATAATTCATGTATTTTTTGAGGACTTGGTTACTACTAGAGTTCGCCGGGATATGCATTTTACATGGAACAATATAATAGGTACAGTGGTAAAAAATAATCGTCTAATTTTATAAAAAAATCATAATTCTATTTTTCAGCAACATTTGGAGGTCTATTAAGCATATTTCTTGGACTGAATGCTACTACGATTTTCGAGCTTGTGTATTATTTTTCCATACGACCGTTGATTGACCAGTGGATCATTAAAAAGTAAACGGTATATCTGAGAATCAGAAGATATTTTGAAAATTTTATTCATTTGCAAATTCACAGGAATAATATTGTAAGAATGTTTTGTATAGTGATTACAAATATACATGTGTATATCGATATTTATAATCCGACAAATAAAGTGCACTATTGAAAAATTATTTTTTTCTCCAAGAAATAAAATCCTAATATTTATATATTGCTCAATATGTGTAGAAGCATGCTGACTCTAATTAAGACCTTAACTATTTTATACTTGAAACAAAAAATAAAATCAGATTATTTTTCCACGCTTTTTTTTGCTATTACGATAAAAATTTAATTCTTTACTAAATTTATAATCAGCGATAAATAGTTATAATTTTTTTTATTATTGATAAATAGATTTTTTTTTGTGAGTTTTTAAATTTATGTTTGGCTCATCGACAGTGAGTCAATCATATATTAAATGGATCACGTCATTCCGTTATTTTTTGTTATGGTCGACGTCATCAATCATTCATCAATCATAAGTACATTTTTCGTATTTACGATTCCCTAAAAGCATTGGAAGATAAATGATCAAAGGAAGTGTTGGGTATGTGTTATTACGTGTGTAGTATTGACTCAATGATTAACAACAGATTGGTTTACGACGATAAGAATTACATAAATACAAGTGCAACAGTAGTAATGGTTATTGATATTACTAAAGTAACATTTTGTGTAATAAAATATGCATAATAAGGGTGATCTTTTTACTATTTTGTTCTTCAGTTGTATTTCAAGAAAACTTTACTTGATAGTGCACCTATCCTGACTATGATATTAGACTGTAGATTGTTCCAGTTCTTTCCATTTTGATACATTTTGCCACTCTTTTTACAAAATGTACAGAGTTTCCAAATTAAAGCCAAACATAATGAAAAAAAAACGTAAACGCAATTTATCATACATCTTCAAAATGCAAGTTAAGGATTTTTTCTCAATTACAAGCTTACATGGCTACAGATATGTCATGAAATCTACGATGCCTAAATTTGAAAGGTATTATTAGATTTTAATGAAATTTGACTGTGTTCTTTCAGCATATTTTTATAATAAATTATTTATAATAGTTTTTTATGGGTGAAAGTTGAAATGACAGTACTAACACATGATTGTTGAATACATCGTAATTTTTCTTTAATTTTCTGACAAAAGATACACTTGGGGAGTGATAGTATTCTTTCTACTTTGCTGCTCATTAATTGCTATGTTTGAAGCCTGGAATTACAATTCAGCCCATTCGACTTCGACGGTTATTGAAACCACTCATCATGGAGTTTGGAATTTTTTCTTTCCTGCAGTTACAATTTGCAACATCAATCTCGTTTCTCTAAGAAAGGCTCAAAATTTTATTAATGAACTGTAAACTTCTTTTATGTTAATAATATTGAGTTTTCTAGTTAGATGTTACTGAAATGAAAATAGTTTAATTTTTCAAATAAAACGTAACTAACCAAGCATTTACTTGTAGTAAATATTTAAGAGGTTTGTCACGGGACTACGTTCTCAAAGAAATGCGATTGCTAGCAGAAATGGTGG
>JAPYYV010008609.1:0-12493 GCA_030522625.1 Copidosoma aretas | reverse complement strand
TGTGATGTCTCATAGGCACAATACAAATTTAACCAGGTTTATTCGGCAACTTTGTCCTGCAGATGGCGTGCGGGGAGACATGCCCACAGCGAATAAGCTTTCGAAGCTATCGTCGTCGTCGTCGTAGATCCTATCCCGTCGAACGAGAAGAATAATATAGTCCAACGACCCCGTCGTCCGGGCCGAGAAAACGGAGGGGTTTTTCGAAAAACCGGTTTTCCACGAGACCAAGCTTCCCCCGAGTTATTTTCAGCCGCTCGAAACACCACGAACCATTCGTCCGCGCCAAATTAGCACGATTGATACACTGCGTCGTCTTATTATTTGGGGAAGAACATAAAAATAAATACCCGAAAAGGGAGAACGACGCGAGATGATCCAACGCGAGGGTACACGAGTACACAATACTGGATTCGTCGCGCGTATTATACGAGTATCAGCGATGTTTATGCGTGTCCATACGCAGTCACCCGGAAATTTATTGCTCCTCTGTGTGGTAATAATATGCACTGCAGTGCCATTAAAGTATCGGAGTACATAAAGAAAAGACCCCCCCCCCCCCTCCACCCCAGCTCTCCACGTTCCATCAAGCAGTGCTGCCAGTAAGCGCGCAGACGCGCGAGAGAGAGAGGGAGCAGAGGAAAGAGGACTGCCGAGCTGGGATTATCTTTCTTATGCGCCCGACGTAACGTTTGTACATCGCTCAGCTGTCCGCCGTTGCTTCGGTAAGGAAGGGGAAAAAAAACTTTTTTTCAAAACAAGAATAGGGTAAACGCGAGGGCGATCGGAGGAGGAGAGAGATCTTTTTTGGTGCTTCCCCGCGGTCGCTGCATTGTTTCTCACAATCTGGAATTCGGATTGGAGCTTTCGGCTATCGACCTTTCCACCCATCGTCGACCGAAGAACGGGACTCGAGTTGTTTATGATGATCGAGTCGAGCGAGCCCGTCGCGAGTGTTCCGAACAGTTTCTAGTTTAGTCGAGTTTGACGCGCGGGAGGGCAGAAACGAAAGATTAATGCATCACGAGAGCGCTCGGCTCCGACGAAAGTTTCGTCCCCCCTCCCCCTTTACGGCGATAAAAATTAATTAATCACTGCCGTATTGAGATTACGATGGTGCGCGTGTATTGTGTACACGTACGCGCGCGCATTTAAGAGGCTGAGAAAACAAAGTTATTAAGTTTGTTTTGAAATAGTTTTTTTTTTTCCTTTTTTGTGCCTTGAAAATACACTTACTATTAGGTGACGGAAACTTTTATAAAAAAAAAAAAGAAAAATAAAGCATAAATAGAGCGAGAACGGAGGAACGAACAAACAAACAGCGAGTCGGCGAGGGAGAAAAGGCACTTAACGTCGCTGCAATTGGCCAGCTGGAGTCTTTGCGATTTCCCACATCCATCATTCGCCGGGGCGACACAAACAGACACACAAAAAGAGAGAAAGAGACGGGACGAAGATTAAAACGGGGGGGATAAAAGGGAGAAGAGACACAATGGACAAGTGTACATGAGATGTACAGGGAGAAAGGGAGCGCGCGTCTCTTATTCCCCGATGCTGCGCAAGGGACGAAAAAAAAACCCCCGTTTTACTCGCAAGGCAGTATCATCATCCCTTCCGCAACGGTTTGTGTACGATATACTGATATTTTACAGCGCCCATCATCAGCAGAGGCGAAACGCGTTCTCTTTCGGATTCACCTGCCGCGAAGCAACGCACTTTTTCGTCCGCCACCTCTTTGTACTTCCATCGCGGGTATGTTTGAAATTGTTTCGCTCGACGCGTACGTGTAATAATACGTCGCTTTCGTAATTGCACCGAGGGATCGGAGTGAGCGGCACATTGTGCGCTATTGAAAGAACAGGGGGCGAAGTTTCCATGTAAACGATCAGTCCGTGCTGCAGATTGCGTAAGCGTACAGTCGACGCGAGATGGTGCTTCTGCGCCGTGTTTTGAAATTACTCTTTGCTCAGCAACGCTGACCCGATTACGGATTGTGCGAGTAAGTTTGTCCGCGTGTCGCCGATTTTCACGCCTCTACGAGATACGGTACCAACGAGTTTTGGGACTTTAGCTGGCTACAATGGCAGAACCGGTAAATAGTGGGCCAGGATCACAAAAAATATAATTTAGAGCAGTCCCTGGAAATAATGTTTATTGGTTGCGCGGATGACAAGAGCATTTTTCTTTCTTTCTAATAGCGAGACAGGGAGGAATGATAAATAGAACCAACGATGGGAGCGACAAGGCGTACTTTAAATATTTACGTGAGGATCAACATATTTTACTCGACTTCGGAAAGCAGGTACAACTGCATCTGGTACAGCGGACAAACAAACGGAGCCCAGTCTCCTTTATTCCTCCTTCGAGCGATAAACTCGAACTTTGGAAACAATCGAAGCTCTTTTCAATCGGCTCGCCGTCCATCTCCTCTTTCCCGCCTTTTTCCCTCCTCCCCTCTCAAGGATATCTCTCCGAGAAACGTCCCGATGGATAAAATGTAGGTTAGCTTACGGTTATCCTAACCTCGATGCCTACATCACACGTACACTGTCTTGTGCATTTTCTCTTTCCCTGTGCTACTTTTCTCAAATTTGAGAAACAAAACGGCAATAAGACGAAAGCGAATTTGCATACGTATTTCTCTTTTGCCGGCACGTGCAATTTATGGCTCGAAGTGCACGGCACGGGGAAAAGATAAGACACAGAGGCGAACTCGGGGAAAACGGGAGAGACGAGGAAAAACTACTCATCTTAATCTCCGCCCCTCTTTGTTTGCTGTCAGTTTCTTTCCGTCCTCTTGCGCGAAAATAGAGACGGAGAAAAAGGAGGATGGAGTCTGAGAGCTCGGAAAGTTTTCCCCTAATCGGTAATTCGAAAAATGTTCCGGGGAAAAATGGCAAACTACTCGAGCGCGGCGGGGGGTTGGGGAAGGAAACTTTGCTTTTCTTTTCTCGAGTGCTTTTTCTTCGCTCGTGTTGGTGCGCAGCTGGAGAAGAAACGTACAGGAGGAGGCGCACACGTATTGAAAAATGTAGAGAAGGAGGGTCGGACTGATAATCATGCGAGGATTGGTTTTTAAAAGCTAATAGATTCGTTAATAAGCTATACTGATGTGACACGTAAAAATTTTTTTTTTCGAGATAGAGCCTTTTCCCCAACACTTCTCCAAAAACCGACTATGTGTATAGGGCTCTCGAGATGGGATGGATAACGAATCACGATACTGGGGCCCTCGCGAGACTGTAGAGCCATCAACTTTTTAGGTTATGCACGATAATAGCATGTCGAAACGGAGTTGAAAAGCACGGAGACAACGATATTATTAATGATCCCGAGCTAATAGTGTACAACATAATGATATGCAACAATGGCCCGGGGCCTGAGTTGGTCGTGTGCTTTTCTCCAGATAAAAAGGACCGATAAGATAGGCGAGTTTACACTGCTTGAAATATGGTCACCGCCGCAGCGCGCTATCTTTACGGCTGTTCTCGAGATTTTGAAATATTAAGAGCCGCGCTCTATCTTCTATTATTTCGGGAAAAAATGTGTACGCGCAGTTCTGTTTGAGAATAAATCCACGGATGTATAGTTTATCTTCGGTTGTGGTAAAAATTCAGGTACAATATTATCGTGCGCGCCCGGATGGATGACGGTGATGGTGTGGAATTTCGCCGCTTTGGGCCGATCACGGACTTTAGATAGAGCACCCCGAGGAGCACCCGGCTGGCTGATTCATTTTTCAAACATTCGATCGCGATCGATCGGATTTTACTACGATCCACGGACCCGACGACGATATGTTTTATGAAAATGCGAGAGAACAACAGACAGGTAGAGAAAAATGGGGAGGGAACAAAAATACACAACGGCCGGGGGAGGAGGAGCGGCGCGGGAGAAGAAGTTGGATTGAAATTGTTTTTCTTAGTTTTAAGTGGTTTCCGCCCCTCCCACGGCTCGCCCCCCCCCCCTTTTCCGTGGCTCTTGTGTGCTCTCTCTCTCTCTTTCTGCTCCCAGCACCAGAGTCGCGCGCATCGACCGAATCGGGAATGGAATACGAGAGAGTCGATGGCCTCTCCCTGCGACCCCATACACTTGTATGTATATATTTGTAGTAAGTCTCTCTCCTCCCCTTTTGCTCTTTTGAACGCATAACCGTTTATGTACAAAATTCTACGTTGGCCCGTCCAACGAGCTTAAATTATTATTACAACAACGACTCTGTAATTTTCCAATCTGGTACCACTCAACAGAATACAATCGTGTAGCTTGACGTACATGCAAGTAAAAAAAAGAGAACAAAAAAGGACGTCATTAGCGTGGGGCCGTTATTTCCATCTGTTAGTTTCACTTAATTTTTCGTTGGCGTCGGACTTTTTGAAATTTCCCAGGTAAGCAATTATCGTCGTTCGGAAAAGAAAAGGAGGAAAATTGGGGCTGCTCGTCCGGACTAGTAGTTTTCGAATGGGCGTACGAAAAGAGGTTACACGAGTATACCTATATCTGGGAAACAACCATCTGCCCCGCAGGACAAAAGAATACAAGTTCTGTGAGCTCTCCAGTGTATTGTACCTACGTGTATACCTTACTCATATATATTATGTGCCCGAGAGAAATCGATTTTAATGGTCACGAGGGGTTTCACCTGCGATTGTGTTCCAAAGCGTTTTGTGGTTTCGTCTGATCCAAAGTATCCAGTTCGGGGGTTCCGAATGTATTTTTTTCTTTTTTTCTCTTTTTTTTTTTCATCAACTTCTACATCAAGGATTCATACAATTTACAGTTATTAATTTGGAATATATTCTCTCGTGCGATCCCAATAAAAATCCAGTCGGACAGACGTTTCGAATAATCAGCAGACGAAACCTTTGATTAAAATTCGAAATGAATTTCCGACCGACAGAAAGAAAAAATCTCCCATATCGACGGATTTAATCATACAGTAGCAATAATAGAAGGGAACAATAAACCAGAATTCAATTAAGTTAATTCGAGACGGATCGTAAAAAGCCCACGGTAAAATGCCTTTTTCACTCTTCGTGTAACGCGAGCGAGCATCGATAAATTAATTACGATACGAATATCCCGCGGCAGACGAGGATTGGAATTATTTTTCCCTGATATTAATCCAATACCATCACCACCAACCGGATTAACCTCGACTGACAGGGAAAATAATTGAATTTTCGGAAAATAACAGAGTCGAACAATCTCATATCCCATACATGTCAATACGCGCGATGGAAGCGATAAGTTCAATTTGTTAATTAATTAATCGATCACTTTGCTTCTTCAACAACTAGTGTCGTATAACTAATAATTTATACAGCTTCATCCTTTTGAGCTTCATTCCCGAAGACGGCAATGTTTATTTTTTAGAACGCGAGTAGTTTACAAAACGAGCTATTTTAAAACGTCAGTTTCAGTCAGCTGGATTTTTTCGTACGTACACATGCACACATTCCGTGCAAAGGGTTCGTTTGAAAAAGAAAAGAGAAAAAAAACTACTACACGTCTTTGCCTCTGGGGACTCGCCCGTTTTACGAAACCTGCGTTTGCTCTGTACATAAAAAGAAAGTCGTCGTTCCTCTTCACGGGCAAATAACAGCTATTAAGCCCGCTGTTGGAACAATCGCTCTTCAAAGTCGTAAAATACATGCACTGCACTACACCCGTAATTCGACATCTGCAGAAGCATTGGGGCGTACAAGCGCGATGATTCCTCAAAAATCAATTCCAGAGATACACTGCACGCACGCACATCAATCGTTCGAGAGATGCAATTGTCGCTGCTCGAAATAAGCCGCGATTACTTGACCCACGACAGCGAGTTACAGCTGCACTTTGGTGTTTAACAAAAAAAAAAAAAAAAAAAAAAAAAAATGGTGTGTACACTTGGAAATATTGCAACAGCGTATAGCGGTGTATCACTGCGGTCACAGTAGTTTCTGCACTTATCGATAGTCGAGTCGATGAGGGGGGGAAAAAAGAAGGGACGGGGGTAGGATGCAATACTTACCTTCCCGCCCAGTCACTCTGCACACTCTGTGCCGGCAATATTACCTCTCAGAGTACTCCCGAGGCCTATATATTCTGGTGGAGCAACAGACGAGAGTTCGAGCAAACACGGTTGAGAGAGAAGAAATCGCTCGCCCCCCGAGCTGTTGGTATTTGCCGTGCGTGCGTGCACCTACTACTCGGCTGCATTAAAAACGAGTCGATATTCAAATTTGCCCTTCCCCACACCGCTTGGGCACACATTGTTTTTTCTCCATCCATGGAGTGTGCGTGTGTGTATGACACACATGACTCTGATGGGAGAGAAGCGCAGGGGAAGGATGGAAAAATAAAATGAGAAACGACGAAAAAATACGGGTGAGTATTTGGAAATACACAGAGTTCCCTTCGAATCATGCTATACGGTGGGTATAGGTATATATACAGAAGCAGGGGAAGGTGAAGGCTGTGACTTTACAATGGCACGTATATAGCGCGGTCCCCGCTATAGCGCGAGCCGCGTTCGTGCTCAATACTTTTCGAGCAGCGCCGGCAGGTGTAGGTATACAGAGTCGAAAGATAACTATATTGTGCGTGAGAGAAAAAAAAAAAAAGCTGCTTGCCAAAAGAAGGTGGAAGAAGAAGGAGAAGAAGAAGCATACAGAGGGGTGCGGTGCAGCAGCAGCTGACGACGCCGTGTGAGAAAACCGGCCGGAGAAAATCCCTCGGCTCGATTTTTTATTCGCTACCCCCCTTTGGTATTTTTTTTTTTTTTTTTCCCACAGTTTCGAAGTAAGGATCCCACGAGCGTGCGATGCGACGCGTTCGTACCTACTCTCTCTCTGGTCTTCGGAGGAAAAATGTTTATTCAGTTCGGGTTGTCGTTGGTTCCGGACCGAGGTGCCTGATACTCTTTTTTTTGTCGTCGTTTTCGTGGAGCGTTGCGGTTTCGGTGCACCGAAAATGAATTAAAAAAGGGAAAAACTGGGTGAATTCCCATAATTTTGAGCGAGGGATCACATTGACGGTACACTTGGCGTTCGGCGCGCACGTTTTTCAACGAGTTCCGATATGCTGGCACGGAGAGGGGAGAGAAAGGAGGGAGGGCACGAGTGGGTGAGTCACGCTCCGGCAATGCGTCTGATTCACGCGCGCGATGTGGTAATATTGCGAGAAGAGAGAGAAAAAAAAAGGAAGGGGAGCCCGCCGTCGATGACTCGACTCTCTCTCTCTCTCGCGGTTTGAACGTTATCCGCACGGCAGGCCGTTTCCGTCGATTATTATTCAGCAGCTCATTACCGTTGTCGCACGACCGTTTGCAAATCGACGCGCTCACAGCGGCCAACAGGTGCGGACGTTTTTCTTCCCGCCAACCTGCAGCGACCTCGCCCGCTGAACTGCACATTGATGGAAACTCTATTTTTCTCACACTTCAGGCGCGACGGCGCGTCTTCCTCCCCGCGCACGATCGCCGATTCGAACGTGATTTTCATAATTATCGCACGAGCCCCGCACGCGCCGTTATAAAGACACTGCACGAGCGATCGTAGCTCCGCCTCCTACTGTACGTCGTATTAAAAGATCATCGGATGATCGTAAACAGTTTGGCGCGGGCGAAGAGGGAGGAGAAGCGGAGAGAGAGGGTAGAGCGATTTTACGGAGCGCAGGGTCGGGCGGAATCGAGGAACGGGGCGGGTGCGGGGCAGGGGCTTTTTACTCTGCGTACGAGTGGACGTCGGGGGCTGCATGAGCAGTTCAGGGGTTAGCGAGTACTCGTGCGATGGTCGCGAGCGAAAAAACGAGGACGGAAACAGGTATAGGTATATATATGGGCAGACTGATGGTCGTTTCATTAGTATCCAATTAGTACCGATGGACTCTATTATAATACGTTATAATACACGGGCGATCGGGTACTAAAGGCACGGCGATTCGTTCGTCACTTCGAACCCTTTTGGCAAGTATTTATATCGAAAATGCTCTATTGACTCATGGTCAATATTTGACATTGGCATTCGCGGTGCTGGCATGATACAGCGGATGGAGAAGAAGAAGCTGCGCAGAGATGTGTAGTTGACGCAGGACGATAATGACGCGATTTACATACACCGCGGTATTGCTGCTGCCTGCGGATGTGTTTTTTTTTCTCCCCGCACCTTTATTTAAATGCAAATGCGAGGGTTTTTCGACAATTAATCGGCCGTCCTCGCGGCTTTTACGGGTGAGGGGAGACCATTACCTTAACGAGCTGCAAAGAGCCATTAGAATAACCGGTATCTTCTGGGCAGCAGTTTGGCGCTCCTATTGTAGGTGTAGTACGACGGAATTAGACGCAATCAGAATTGTATATTAGTATATTTCAAGGCGAAAAAGAGCCGTTTTTGCGCCCTGGCTGAGCGTCCCACCAGGACTGTCGTCGTCCGGTCCAAAGCTGAGTTGACTCAGCATTCATGCATATATTGCTGGACTATAACAAGACCACAGGCTCGCGCCTAATATTCGAGGGAGGAAATTAGTATGGCAAGAGAATATTGAAAGTTGATATTGTTGACTCGAAGTAGACTAGTACCACTATTTAATTTCGCTCAAAAGTTTGGAGTGCACAATCCGTGGCTGCCTCGGATGCGCGTTACGTCAACCATCCGTGTACAAGCATAGTTCAGTCCTTGAGTCTGTATAGGGTTTATCTCCTCACGGGTACACGTACAGGTACGCATAGATGATCAGGTTGTACAAATAATATTTTCGAATAAGTTTGTCAGCGTTGTTATCGCCCCAGGACGCATGACGTATACCTGAGCTGTAACCTCGGCTTCCTCGGCCCTATAAATAATCACCGCTCGGCCACTGCTTCGGGCACAAGAGTGCTGGCTCTTATCAGTGCAGCAACTCCGGCAGTGTAAGAAAAGAAAAGACGAAAATTTCGGCTTCCGACACAGCATATGCATACGAAATTCTAACTGGGTGGTGATAATGATGATGATGGTATTTCATCAGCGGGTATTTGTCGGAGGATCATCTCTGTGAGCTGTTTTAACTTTTCGAACTCTGTTAGAGCTGCAAATTCGATGAGCGAGAGGAAAGCGTAGGGATGGGTGTAATAGGGTGTATTAAAAAAAAAGAGAGAGAGAGAGAGAGAAGAAGGATAAAGAGAGACGTGATGTAGTAAAGCGTATAATAAGTACCAAAAACAAGATACGAGGAGGAGGAAAGAGAGACTTTGACGCGGCAAAAGCGTGAGAACGATGAGGAGGAGAGAAAGAGCGAGAGGGTAGGGGAGTAGCTCATTAAAATTCATAGGAAACATCGTAATTACACGTACATACCTACCGGTAAAGAGATACATGTATGTATTATATACCACAGCAGTGCGGCGCTCATTCGACGCGCAATTGCCTTCCACTGCTGCTGCTGCAATGCAACCCCCCTCGGTTTCTCTGCAGCTATTGCATTGTCGCCATCAGGCAGTGACGACGGCAGGGGCTTGACCAGCCAATCGTGCAAAAGTGGTTATATATATATATATATATGTATATAAGTACGTTAGCAGTAGGTTATACACACGCGCGCGCGCGCGCGACATTGCTAAAGCGCAAAGCACTATTGTATACGTATAGGGTATCATACCCTCGGAAACACGGGCCAGAGTCGTACCATTCGTTTTACGGGCAGGTCGGAGCGAGATAAAACTGATGAAAGAGCTCCTCGAGGTTTCCTCGTTTCCTTTCTTCTTACCTATCTCTTTCTTTCTTTCTTTCCTGGCAAGTAAGTTGTTTCCAAAGTGGATATTAAAAAGTGGGGCGCGAGCGCGCGCGGCGTGATGAATGGACCTTTTCGTCGAATTTCAGCGGAGGCGGGTTGATCCGAAACAGAGCTCCGTTGGAAAAATACCGAAATTCTAAGGTATTGGCTTTACTGCTCGCCTCCTTCTTCTCCCTTTGCGTCGTTTTTTTTTCTTTCTGCTTTTGCTCCTTCGTATAATTTATCGCGTTCTGGGTTAATAACTTTGGAAACATTTTACGGAATCTTCAGCTCGATGGACTGATTAACGGGCCGCGAGCTGCGGTTTTCGAATGACGGACAGTGCGGTGCCGAGGATTGTTCCACTGAGATCGCGAACTCGTCGGAGGATGATAAATTTATTTTCGTGGGTTTTCTCTCTTTACTGCAGTAACAATGTTCGTCAGGTTTAACTTGTATCTACGGTGGTGGTGGAGGAGGAATTTTACCCCGAAATCGTTACCCTGCGCGCACGCGAATAACCGAGCGAATAACGGTTGAGCGATACCGAGAAATATATGGGGAAAATTACAGCCCGCTAACAATAAAAATGACGTCGCAAATAAAAGGGTATTAACTTGTAATTACACACGCATCGGAACCATCGTGAATGATACGCTTTTCTTGCGCAAGGCTATGGCTGATCATTACTATTTTTTTTTTTCTTTACGATGTACAAATTGGATTTTTTTTTTTTAAATCCTTCATCCCTCTGTACAGCTGAACACAATAAACGTTATTATCCTCTTACACAGGAAATAGATGATGAAGCCTTATTACTTGAAAAGTTTTACGTTCGGCGGCTCTTGAAGGGAATAAAACAAAGTTAAGCCCATACTAAAAACAAATAAAGAAAATCCAATGGATTCTTGAGAGCCTTTGCGATCGAGGAGAGGAGGGATCTGATAAAAATTCAAGACGAATACAACAATTAATAAGGTTTATTTAACGGCCGCGAGGGATCGTTAAAGTTACCGGGATATTCTATGGGTACGTCGAGAGAGAGAAAGGAAGGGTGGCTCTGGCTGTGTGCGTCTATAAGCCGTAAAACCTTATCCGCGCACCGCCACCTATACAGAGCCAAGTAAATTTAGCTAACTGGCTGTAGATTTACTGTTAAGTTAGTTATAATTACTGAAATTCTAGTTTAATTTCATACAGCGGCTTTGTACCCACGCCTAGCCATAAATTTGGTTAATTTTTGGCCTTAATTTTACTCAAAGTCTGCCATTAATGTATTTTTTTTTCCAAGACTTTTAAGAAACCTAAATTAAATGTAATTTCAGTGGACAGTGCGTGGATGGTCGATTTTAACATTTAATTGTGAAGAAAAAAAAATCAGTGAATCAAATCCGTTGGGCAAACATTTTTGGTTCATCCATACAATATCCGTAAATATTTATAAGTCCAACAGAGAGAATCCATAAAAGCTGAGAGAAAGAGAGAGAAATAGGAAGAGAGTAATGCTGGTACCCATGTGTGAAAAACGTGGACCCACTAGGCACATAAAGAGTCACACATCTGTATAAATCTTTCGAAGCCTGAGAAAAGAATAGTTGGAGGGAGAGAGAGAGAGAGAGGAAAGAGCGAGTTCCAACTTCCAGCATTCAGCCGCCGCTGCTGCTGCTCTTAAGAAGTTGATTCGAATTTATAGCCTCTACTACTTTAATTTTCCCTGGCATTTGAGAGTTTGACCAAAGCCTCACCAATTCCAACTAAATGCAACAAAAGAAGAAAAAATTTTTTTTAAGAAAAAAAAAAAAAAAAAAAAAAAAAACCTTTACATTGCTTTCGTAATGAAATACCGATCGAGATGAAAAAGGAAAATCGCTCCTCATGCAACGAAGTAACTTTTTAATAAATTTAGTTTTTCGCGTACAGAATTGGGATTTAGTTTTAATAACGCGGCCTGCTCGAAACTCCGTAACCCTGTTATTTTAATTAAAATACAACTTTTTCTTTTCATTATCGAGTACAAAGCAAATTTTTCTCATTTTTGTAATACTTTGCAATTCAATAGCCGTATTAACCTCGACCGCTATTTACATGGGACTTTTTTCTTCTTCGTCTTCTTCGTCCTCTATTTCATATTTAAAAAGGCGAAGCAGTATTATTCTTGATTGAGTCTCGAAATAATGGGATTTGATTTTTAAAAGGCAAAATATCTCATTTCTCCCGGCACACAAAAAAGAGGCTCTATGTACTACAGACAATACATAAAACTCGATTGAGGAAAGAAAAGAATTTAAATTGGATCGTTTTTAATGGTAATTATTATTATTCGTTTGAGTGTAGATGGAGAGATGGAGAGGAAAAAAGAAAGAACGAGCCCTTTCACGTAATTAGCTCCGTGCACTGACCTAACCTCGATTCATTGCGGTGACTCGTCCACCGAGTTTAAAATAACTCGAAAGAGAAACACACAAGCAGAAGAGACAAAAAAGGCAGGATTCAACAGCACTGAAGAGAGTCGAGTAAAAAGAAAAAGACACGTGTCTCCCAGTTGATGGTGCAAAAGTAATTTTTTCTTTTGTACTTGTACTTATCTACGGAAGAGTGTCGAAGTAAAGAAAAAAAAAGAGAGAACGTACAAGAAAAGACGATGAAATACACAGGGGAACAAAGTCTTTGCGAGAAAACAACGAGAGTACATAATCGCCGGGGGGGGGGGGGGGGGGGCAAAAAAAAAAAACTTTCGGGGGCCTGCCGGCGGGGGCGG
>JAPYYV010008608.1:0-12867 GCA_030522625.1 Copidosoma aretas | reverse complement strand
CCATCTAAAAAAATCAAACTCACTATGGGAATAGATTGGCTTGTACTGTCCAATTTCTTAGACCTTTATATTAAAGGAACCACAAGTATTTTTCAGTATTATTGTAACATTTTTTTGGAACTGTTTATAAAGTATAACATTATTCAAAATTAATCAGAGTTTTACCCTATAATGATTTTCCGGACTTAACTGATACTCCAGACATTTATGATTAAAAAGTTTTTCATTACGAAAAGTTATTTTACCTTTTAAACTAAGTAATTTAATCGGTAAATTATAATATAAAAATGGGGGGGTGGTGGGGGGAGTCGGGAGGGGGTGGCTGGGGGAGAGGTGGGGGCGGGGGGAGCTGACCCAAGGCAAAAATCACGGAAGGGGGGAGCTGACCCAAGGCAAAAATCACGGAAAAACAAGCAATATATATAATTTTCCACCGCGTACTAAGAGATACACATACAAATTGGTCTTTAAGGTAGGTAGTGTGTATCTGACCATGTATTTAATCTTTCGAGTTCATTTAAATTTTGCACTGAGAGAAATATTCCATAATTTTTATCGTGATTCTCCCTACCAAAAATTACCGTGCAGACGGTAATCGTGGGACACAGCAACATCACGTAACTTATTGACCTAACCTTCACATTTTTTACCGTGCAGACAGTAAAAATTATCTGGTGCCCAACAAAATTTCCACTTACTCGAGCAAATAATTCACTGCATGCATTGAATAAAGAAATGTATCAAATTAAAAAAAAATACTAGCTTGTAGAGAAGGAGCGTCTGCACTTTTATTGTATTCACAACTTTTTGATCCAAGTTATACTTATTGTAATAAAAATAAATACCGCATTTCCTGAAACTCAAAATCAATACTCTTAAAAACATGAATCGCTGTTTCTCAGACAATCATGATCGAAATCGCCTAAAATTTGGTATGTGCACGTGAAATACCTCAGCGCTACTGATGAGTCAATCAGATTTCATTGAGTTCATCATAATTAATTATTATATAACTAGAAATAGGTAGTGCATGGATGCAAAACTCGCAAACTTCAACGAAAAAAAGGGTGCGGGGAAGTTTTATCTTGTCAAAACTTTCTGCGACAAAGTTGTTCCTCAATGTTCGAGGAAGTTTTCCTGGAAGTTTCAAATAGATTCATCAAAAAACAGATGAGATAGAGAACTTTTCATAACAAATTGCACAGCTGATAGACGATAAGCTGTCACCGGCATGCAGCTGACGACCTAACCTGACATAGGAGCTGGGCTACGCGGTACCGTATTTATTGCCAGCTATGCACGTAGTTATAAAAACTTTTCTATCTCAGCTATTTTTTGATGAATCCATTTAAAACTTTTAGGAAAACTTCTTCGAACATTGAGGAACAACTTTGTCGCTGAAAGTTTTGTTAAGCTAAAACTTTCCCGCATACTTTTTTTCGTTGAAGTTTGCGAGTTTTGTAATCCGTGCCCTATTAATTTCTAATTATATAATTATAAATTATGATGAACTCAATGAATTCTGATTGACTTATCAGCAGTGCTAAGGTATTTCACGTACACGTACTAAATTTTAGACGATTTCGATTATGATTGGCTGAGAAACAGCGATTTATGTTTTTAAAAGTATTGAATTTGAGTTTCAAGAAATACGGTTTTTACTCTTATAACAACAAGTATAACTCGAATTAAAAAGTTGTGAATACAATAAAAGTGCAGACTCTCCTTCTCTACAAGCTAGTATTTTTTTTAAATTCGATACATTTCTTAATTCAATGCAAGCAGTGAATTATTCGCTCGAGTGAGGGGAAATTTTGTGGGGCACCAGATAATTTTTACTGTCTGCACGGTAAAAAATGTGAAGGTTAGGTCAATAAGTTACGTGATGTCGCTGGGTCCAACGATTACCGTTTACACGGTAATTTTTGTAGGGACAATCACGATAAAAATTATGGAATATTTCTCTTAGTGTGGTAATCACTCTCAGCATATTCATTACTTTAGATTTTTTTGCCATTCGGAAAACAATTAATAATATATAAACTTATGTTATTACCGTATCATCTAAATATTATCGTGACTTTTACAATAAAAAATTCCTCTGCTACCGTCTGCTTACCCTGTAGTCTTCCTGTGAACCACCACTATTACAGGAGCGGGAGAAGACACAGGTTTTAAGACAACAAGTTAATGGCGAAGAGATGAAAAGTCAAATGATACCAGAACAGATTTATATCAGCATAAATACTGGGGCAAAAATATAGGAGCGAATAAGGGGAGATTAGCCTCAACTGCCCCAGCGCCACCGTAAGCGGCCTGCTCGAGTGCTAAACACATTTTGACTGCGTTGTTTCGGCATTAAAACATAAATAAAAAAATAACAACGATATGTTTTCTGAAGCGTCTTGACCTCAACTTTCGAATGGCATTAATTATTTTTGCGATTTTATTTTATATAACCTCGAAAAACGCCAATTAAAATTGAAAACATATTTTCGGCATGATCTTAAATTTTCTAATTTTTCTCGACTGCACAGATCGAAAGATCAAGTCTTTTGACTTCGATAAAGATTATAAAAAAATTAATGTTTTTACGAATAATTAAATGCGAAGCAAAATGAAATTTTAATTTACATTTTTCGAGGTTATGTAAGGAAAAATCGTGAAAATAATTAATGCCATTCGAAAGCTGAGGTCAAGACGTTTCAGAATACATATCGTTGTTATTTTTTATTTATGTTTGGATGACGAAACAACGCAGTCAAAATGTTGTGCTTAGCACTCGAGCGAGCCGCTTGCGGTGACGCTGGGGCAGTTGAGGCGAATCTCCTCATAAGCATGAAAACGAATACAGAATAAAGACACATGAAGATAATAAAAATGTGAGGATAAACGGGAATAAAGACATAATTTTACGTATAAAAATCAGAATCAATGAGATAAAGAGATAAATATAAAGATGGAAATAAGAAGACTAGCATGGATGAACGGGAATAAAGACATACTTTTACGTATAAAAATCAGAATCAATGAGATAAAGAGTTAAACGTAAAGATGGAAATAAGAAGACTAGCATGGATTGACTGAAAAACAGACACAATAAAACACATGGACGCAGAGACATAGAATTAAGGTACTTAATCGAAAGACTTAGGTACAGGCACACATAATTAAAGTAACAAACAGACACAACTTAGAAAAAAAGTAATAAAATGCGAACAGAGATATGAGACAGAAATAGAGATGGAGTTCTACAAACAGAAAGGAGTAGAATGTAAAACTTAAAGGAAGATGAGGATAAGTTACAGAAGCTTATTTAGAGATATTCAGTCTGATTAGTAAATATAAACACTCAAATACAGAAACGCAAACGTCAATACAGAGACTCATCATGAAGAAAAAATCCTGGACAGATATAATTATGAAGACTAAGGCGAAAAAACGAAGATAAAATATAACTTTGAGTTAGAGAAATAATACAGAAATTTAGATTGAACACTCAATTTCAGATAAAGGTATAAATAAACAGAGATAAAGATTCATTGTATATAGGTATGGACCGTAAGGTAGAAACACGATTACCAACACAAATACCATCAATACACATTATTTAAAAATATGAAAGTAAGGCCAGAAATATATAGACAATGAAATAGAGATAGAAGTTTAATAAGACATCAAAATAATGATTGGTGAAAAGGTATAATTACCAACATAGGTACTTAGAAACAACAATTTAGTTATTGAAATGACAAGCCACAGTGATAAGCTAGAAGCCAAGATAAACAGAACGCAAATATAAAACAGTGGTAAGAAAGAAAAATACGCAAAAATTTCACGTAAAAAAAATATTACTGTAGGAAAACTTATTAGAAAAATTTTAAGTATGAAGAAGAGACACAAATGTCGATCTTTGTGCTTTTGTTGCAGCGAAATATGCGGATGCAGAAATAATACAGAAACTTACATAATGGCAAACAAAGACAAATACATAGAATGAATGCTCTGGATACAGACAGACAGACACACATATACTTAATAAAAAAAATACAAGTCCCAAGAACTTAATGACAAATATGTAATATGTACAGACATAGGATAGGCAATCCTAAATAGAGACTTGGAGACAAGTATAACAATTTATAGATTAGGTGATGGATGAATAGATTGACAGGTGATTACGTTAATACTGGTTTGCAGAGACGGAAAAAATACAGAAATTAGAAGAGACAAAGAGAGCCAGAATTTTAGAGGCAAACTTAGAGCATACATACATGGAGGAAGCATTGCATTCCTACACCGCGAGACCAGAAGATAGAGACCGAGCATAAATAGCAGGATAACCTTTCTCTCTCGCACACTCTGCATGATTGGTTGGCTCGATTCTATGTATATATGTATAGTTTTGCACTAGCCAATCATGCAGAGTGTGCGAGAGAGAAAGCTTATCCTGCTATTTATGCTCTGTCTCTATCTTCTCGTCTCGCTGTCCAGGCATGCCATGCTTCCTCCATGTATATATGCTCTAAGGAGGCAAATGACACTAATGCAGATACGCAAGTCCAGAAAATATACTTGATATAATATAGAGCTACAAATTCAGAAACATAGAGAAAAAAATAGTGTCAGGGTTTCAAGAATGGATTACATGAGAATCAACGACAGAGGCAGAGAGGCGAAGATACAGAGACGGATACATGAAATAAAATATTTAATGTATGGCGTTACAGAGTTATAAACAAAGAAAACATAAGCACGAAGGTAAAGTTCAAGTAATGGAGATGAAGAGACTGTAATGCAGAAACATAGGATGATTTGCTCTTAGCAACATAGCAAATATTACACTTTGACAGTTCGATTAAGCAGATAGCAGTTCTGATTAAACAATTATTTTCTAAAGTTTTGATAAAATTTAAAGAATATACTTAATTACAAATATTACCAAATGTGTCAAGGCAAGAATACAGGAACACCACTAAGTAGATTTAAAATGTAGAGTCTTCTTAATAGAATATAGGGTGAGAACCATTATATTTTTGCGGGAATTGGTTTGCAAAGTTTAAAAGTAATTATGTTCAAGAAAGTCCATTTAGTTTGTTCATTATTTACTATTTTATTCACTGCATCATTGAGAAGTGATCAAACACATTCTTAAACTAATAATTTTTTTTTTTACATTGACTACGAGTCACCAGTGATCCACAAATGTATGTACACTTGTATGTTATTGGTCAACATTTTATTCAGTTCTTATCTAACTTTTGACTGTATCATGTACGTCCATGCACAAGCTGGTGTTAAGAAAAATTAATTTCATTATAGGAACTCATTAGGAAAGCTGTTACTTATGTACAATATCCTGTTACGGCAGTGAGGCTGCAATGCATTATACAAGACCATCAGATACGTACTAATTATTGCTGTTTATAAATACTATGTATTTTTATAATTATCAACTTTCGTATACTTTCTATTCGTTTACATTTTATGCTTCTTAATTTCAATCTACTTCATAAAAAAATTTTCCAATAATCGTTGGGAGAAAATTAACAAATCACAAAAGCAAATAAACATTAATTACTTCATGCGCAAAACAAGAATTAACAGTCGAGAGACGTTCGACCGTCGAAACACTCAAGACCATCGATAGTTTAAGCCTCGTGTCAATGAACTTTTTGTACCCAGCCGTGAATCCGCAATAATCGTATGCGCGCACGTGTATGATTCTTCTACACCTTACACGGGCCACCTGTAAATTTCGTGCGATATCCACGTACTTATATCGCTTCGGCATCAGCAGCGACTGTTCTACCTTTGGAATGTCAAGAAGTTCGCCCCGGGATGTACCGTTTGACCGGTCGGCTAAAGTCGATTACAGATGTACTTATAGAGAAGCCCACACGCCTCGAACGGATCTCTTCCTTTTTATCGTTCCCTAGCTGTTACTCGTGGCGGTCGTGAGATATAAGTTTCTACTAAAAATACTTTATGGCTTTGTAATTATATTAGAAATTATTAAGTCAACATGTGTAAACTTACCAGTACGTCCGTATTGCAAAAATGAAGATAATAAAATAAATGGTGGTAATCTGTGGTATACTGGTCGGTTGGTGTGCCCGCAGACTTTCGAGAGGTGCCGTCACCATCTTGCGTTCGTAAAACCGGATGACGATTTTATTTCCAACAATTTTCTTTTTGCAGCCGTCATTGTTTTGTTTAACTGACTCGGTTTTGTATTCATCCCTGACTTTCTCTGTTCGACTTCTTTATCTCGCCACGAGAGTTTCACTGAAGTTTGAATGTTAAAATTTTTAAACAAAAAGACAAATTTTTATGCAATGGACTGGAACAGAATCTTAGAAGGATATACATTCACGTTTGAACTTGTGTCGCAGAGGCAAAAGAACAATTTCAATTACTATTGTTTTTGATAACATTGGTCTGTTCTGATGGTATCAATTAATTAAATACCGGGGTTTTTAATTCAGTTTACTAGCAAACATTCCTTATATTCAACGTATCAACATACATTGGTCATACACCGATATAATGAATACCATTATAACAAGTCAACTCACAGAGTTAGATCTAATTCAATTCTTATGATCAATAATTTTACGGCAAAAATTACATTGTTAAGCAGTGATTTAACTCTATGGATGTGAAAATACAGTATCAGTTCATAAACATAATTCAAAGTATTTGAGATTATTGGTCATAAAATAAAACTGATGATTCACAACTCATAAATGAAAATAAAAGCATCAATAGTAAAGCATGAGGTAAGATCGATCAAAACTAAGATGAGATGAGGCGAAAATAGACGGCTCACTTTATGACGACCGGAAGTGTGGATAAAAAATGTGGGGCTTGGGATATAGTTGGTTAAAATATCAATCTAAAATAGAAACTTCTTGAAACATCACTAATTTTTAATATTATCATAAGTTTGTCGTTCAAATTTAATAAAAATTTAATACGTCTTTTTTTAAGTACTTCGCGCACTCTGAACAGGCATGCGAAAATGAATTATTTAAAAATTGTTTGAGTGTAAATAATGCTATCGATCATAGTTATAAAATAATTAATACCTTGTAATAAAGCTAATAGGTTGAACTATCTACCGTAGTAACTCAATGTCTGAATATTGATTACTGAAAAGTTTTGTTCAGTATCAATTCTGCGTTAGACGTGAATACAGATACCAAACAAGGACAAAATGTTGCCAATAAATAAATGTAAAGATGTATAATATATCCAATGAAATGAATAGCGTTGCTTTTCACTCGAAAATAACATGCCGATAAATGAAATGTAACATAATGCAAAAAAAAATCAAACCCACTTTTTGTCCAAAAAAAAAACTAAGATCCCGGGAGCAAGTGAAATATTGTGGCCGGAAAAACGATTGGGGGAAAAGCCACTTCATGAATTCATTAACGTTATTACTGGAAATAAAAATCCAATTGTAACCAAAAGCCCTTGGTTTTCCCAACTTCCAGGGGCAGCCGTCGGCATCCACAACGACCGCACAGGCTCGCGCGCCTCGCCAACCGACGACCCCATTCTCAGCGCCAGCAGCTACGCCGAGCGCACCTCGGACGAGCAGCTTCAATTACCCGGGGGCTCTAGCTCCCCCAGCGTCCAGAGAACGAGCGACGCTATGCGACTCGAAAGCTCACGCAGCGTCATCGATGATGACGACGACCTGGAGCTCGAGTTCGACGCCACTAGGTACCCGTCGTCTCCCCCCGGCCAAGCCGAGCCGACGACCACCACGCTTCTGATCGACGAGCAGGCCGTCGACGCGCTCACCTCGTCGAAGCTCGTTGACCAGATCGACGGGAACCAGATCGAAGTCAGGCCCGGCGAGTATTACAGGTAATCATGTTTTCGTTCGAGTGTGTAGTATGGTAATGTGACGGTACCTGTTTTTGATCATTTGATTAACAAGAATAATAATAAATTCCATGCCAACCCCCGTAATTCAACCAAACATAATTGCTTCCGAGATTGTTGTGGAAAACAAATCAGATCATCTCGCTTTTTCAGTGGAAGAAGGTGCTGTCTGAATTTTAATACAAAAATTGTATTGTTTGGATTATTTTAGTTTGAAACATACGAAAACCCAGGATTATATAAATAATTCAAATAAATCAAAATTCAAGTATAGTTGTATTGAAAATCAGAATTGATTGTTTAATTTATTCGTAATTAAATCAACACTTCGATTTAAAACTTTTTTCTATCAACAATTCAATTTAATTCTCAATTTGAATAACTTTCCATTAACAATCGAATTACTTTCAATGGAGAATTTAATTTTAGTTTTAATTATTTGCTTGTGAAATTTAATATTTTAGAACCCCGATTATCCCAATAAATAAGTTATTATTATTTACATAATAAATAAAAGTTTTGGCATATTTTTATCATCATGTTTGTGACATTGGAATATTTATACTCCGAATTATAATAGTCCAAATAGAATAAGTTGAACATTAAAATCGAGACAGCAGCTTTTTGGATCTTAAAATCCAGATACGTGAAAAAAATGTAAAAAAATTACATTGCATTTATGAATACGATTTTTTTGAAGCCTCTGAATACGAATATTCTTAAAGATTATTAAAAAAAGTCAAAAATAATAAATTTTCCGTTACTCAAACCTTTTTCAGGTTAATAGGCTGAGAATTTGTAGAGAAGTTATTAATTTTTTTATATCAGATAAGTTATAACTATTTTTATCAAAATTAGTCCAAGGCATTTTTTAGTATCTAATCTGGCTATACCATTTACATAAATTTTGCCACTTACTTAGTCCCAAATTGAGATGGATTCTTTTTTCATCCAGATAATAGTTTGAAAAAGAATAAATTAGTTTCGAAGTTTTACAAACCACAGTTATCTTTGGTATGAAGTGTCTCGGTACGATTTCTTAGCTTAAAATACAACTCTTAGTTCAGATTTTGGCTTCCAAACCATATATGCACGCATGCCATTACTAAAGCAGCAAATGCAATCGAGACTTACTGAAGAACCTTAAAACTTCAATCCAAAACAGAAACATTGTGCCCACCCGAAGCGAAAACCTGTCGGGGGAAGGCCAGGGGGCTCCGCGGGGCCAGCGTCCAGACTTGGAGGACGCTCGGTGGTCGGAGCCCCAGGAGCAACAATTACGAGTTTCCCAGACTTACCCGGAAAAAAGCAGGTCGCAACAGCCGAGACAGGCGCGACGAGGCGAGTCAATGAAGATCTTTAGCGAGCACGCGCCACCACCACCCCCAAACTCCGACTCACACACCAACGGACATCAGAGGCAGGCCAACCCGGACATTCAGGATATCATCACTGGGATCGTGAAGCTACTCAACGGCAAGGTCAACGTAGCCGTTAATTCGGCCAAACCTACAAGGCCGGTGCAGAGCACCAGGTGAGTGACCCATTTATTATAAAAATAGATCGAAAATGAAATTGAGCGATTGCGACGATGAACAATGTTTTCTATTTTTAAAAAGAAATTGAAAAATCAAATAATTTTTTATGATTTTTTTCCTTAATACAATGACTTGGATGTACTACTAAAAGTTTTTGGATAACTAGTCTCATGTTATTACGAATGTTACAGAAATTTAGAAAGAGTTTTGGCAACCATTGAATAATTTTCTATGAAACTTTTTAACGTTAACAAAACATTACTGAAAACAATACTCACTCGTTCAAATTTCAGAATAAACAACAGAGGACCACCACGAATCTCGGACTTACCTCCGATCCCTCCAGACTTCGATATGCCAGGGATGAATCCACCACCACCTCCGCCAGATCAACCCTCGACTTATGAAACTCCACCAGCACCGAGTGGACCATCGCTCAATCAGCTACCCCCCGATCGGCTGATATCTCCCTTCCTCACTGGCATCCCTCTTCCAGAGTCCATTGTACCTCAAAACAATCGGCCGTGGAACCGACCGAACAAATTGGGTAATTTGTTCCTCTACATTTACTCTTGTGTCATCGTATCATACATATACTTTTATGTCATCGTATTTAATTTTTTTTTCAATGTACTTTATTGGTTTCAAAACCATAATGATGCTAAAATCTGACGCGTCTCAAAAACCTTGAAAACAGATCCACCGTGATGATTCTGAAATAATTCGTTCCAATGATTTTTTTCGATACCTAAAATTAGTATCTGGTTTTCTTTATTCCATTGGATAATATATATGCATGAAATAGATTCATAAAAATCTATTGTGTATAACTCTAACAGGAACGAGACGGCCAATACCAGCGTACAAGCCCCTACCCCCGGTTAACGGAACCTTGGGTCCATCACCTGATCGCGATCAGTCCGAGTCCGACAAAACAAACGCAGTGCTGGATCTTGTTAATAAGGTCGATCACCATCAGCAGTATCAACATCAAAAACTAAATTCCGGAGAAAACCGGACGCGGGTAACAACCAGCTCATCTGAGCAGGCCAACCATTCGGGAACTCTGCCAACCGCAACCTCATCCCATAAACAGCCCCAATTTGGTCCAACGCGCAAGTACCAGTCCACATTAAACACGAAAAACGCCGTGGTCGAGAACACTCTGGTGCTGGGTGGAGTACCGCCGTTGGCACTGCCCATTCCGAACGCGACGGACAGCACCGAAGAGTTGCCCAAGCCTGTCGTTCCGCTCGGTAGCGACGTTGCGGAAGCCAACGGTACGTAATGAGACGATCATCGTTTCCCGATTCGCATGCTGGTCTGAATGCTAATCCCTTAACAGTGGCTTCCTTCTTCTCCTTCTCTAATTTCGCGGATTGCGCACATCCCCGATGAGCTATTGTTATCTCTACTTAAGAGGACTTGGGTTTATAAATGACGCTGGAGAAGACTCAATGTTAGCAAATTTTTCCGTATAGTGATGCAACTCAAAAATAGCATGATGTAGAGTATCAGAAAGGTGTGTTAATTATTTTGGTATTGATTAGTGAGTGATATTCAAATCAGATTATATTGAGTGACAAAGTTCAAAATTGTAATGTAGACTATCAGAGAATTTCTTTCATTCTCAAGATATTAAAAATTTTACATTTTCAGAAACATTAAATAAATTTTTTCAATTGAAATCACACTTCGAAGTTATACTTATTTCTAATAGAGACGAAAAATTTTCGACAAGTCAAAACCTCTAGATGATAGTATTTAGTAGAGTATTTATGTACTTCAGAAGTTGTTTTTTTCCATGTTTCATCAGTAAAAATACAAGATACTGTAAATTATTGACATGAATCCATTCGAAACGTATTTCAAATTGCTAGTTCGATTATGTGACGCTTCGATAAACATTCAACGTATTTTAGCTATGTTGACACTGGAATTTTTAAAGGAATATCAAATGATACAAGTAAGCTTGATATTAAAATCGAAGAATGCAACACGTAGGTGGCCGTTTTCCATCTCTTCCAATGTTTTAAAAGCTTTATTTCGTCTTATTTCCTTTACGTCTCAACAACAGTTGATGTCTTAGCAAATTCCTTCAAGCTTTAGAATATATACATTTTAAGACTCATTTATATCTATTGATTGTCTAAAAATTGCACCAAACTTTGTAATAGTATCAAGAAATATTTTTTTTACAGACAAACATATAAACTCTAAAACCTCTTCAACTTCATCGAACAACAAAGCTGTCTTTCAGACGACTTTAAAAGTTGAGACAAGCTCCTCGATTCGGATGATTGAAGCAACGTCGACAACGACAATTTTAGAGCCAAGTATGGCACCAGCAATTCATAGTGAATTTTCGGATTCCGCAACTTCGTCAACGTCAACGCCATCGAGCACATCCATCGTAACTTTGGAGCCTAGTCGTTCGTTGATTATTGGAGCAGATTTGTCGTCAAGTTTGTCAACGCCAACCGATGGTTTAACAACAAGTTTCTCGAAGACGTCGAGTTTGCCACCAAGACTAGGTCAACCAATCACGAATTCTATTACCTTCTCCAAAGGACAGAGTACGTAATATAAATTCTTGGATAATTATGTCAGCTATTGGTACTAAAATTCTTACATACATTTATAATTTCTAATTCCAAGTTATGATAAGTCTCTGTATCATTTACAATGATTAATTATTCTTTCATTTCAGGTTCCGTTTACTCCTACAGGCCACGTCCTGGCATAGTTTTGGATGACACATTAGATTATACAGGAACTCAAGGACTTATTACTCAAAGACCCTACGGACCACCCCGTCACCCATCAAATCCGAATACTTTTGACGTTGTGGTATCAGCTATACAGGGTCCTGGAGGTTCTGGTACTGGTAAGTGAAATTCCAATGTCTGTATGGCCTAGACGGAATTTGGAGACCTGAATCGGAATTGGATTTAGAACAATCAGGGCAAAGCTCTCCATATATATATATATATATATATATATATATATATATATATATACAGTGGTTTTGATGGGTTCTAACACCCCCCCCCCCCACACCAGAAAATAAGGAAAAATTAGATTTAGTTCTGTCATTTTGACCCAACAAAATTTGGGTTGAATCCCCCCCCCCACTCCCCCCACACACTTTTCGTTCCCCTTCTACGAACCCCCACATAATAAGGGAAAATTCTTTCGTTTTCTTCCTTATTTTTTGATAAAGTCAAAATTTTCAAACCCCCCACAGTTATTGGGTTATCCCCTTCTTCCACAGCCCCCCACAAAATAAGGGACAGTTTGTTGGAATTTGTTTTCTCTGTGATTTTAACCCAACGAAATCTGGGTTACCCCCCCCCCCCCCCCCCCCCCTCACCCCCCCTCCCCCCCCCCCCCCCTCTCCCCCCCCCCCCCCCCCCCCCCCCCGCCCCCC
>JAPYYV010008607.1:0-17727 GCA_030522625.1 Copidosoma aretas | reverse complement strand
CCCTTATGGCCAGATGGTGGAACGGACTATGGCAACTTCTGATTGGTGGGCGTTTTCTTAAATACTGGCCTCTGATTGGTGGGTGTTCTGTGTACTGGGTGAAATGTCCATGACCGAAATTGTTCATGGGTAAATAAATAAATTTTAAGACTTTTGGCTCTGACTGTCAGTAATAAGATGCAATGAGGATTAAGTAGGAATTTTGATATAATTCTCCATTGATAGTTATTGAAGCGGTGGCAGTTTTACTATAACTTGTTCCTCGTTTTTGTAAAAGGTTACACACTTGACTAGCAAGATACCTACAGTACTGAATATCTTAACTGCGATTCGTCCGAACAGAGAATTGCCACAAAAAGAGCAAAAAACTCTTAAAAAAATTGTCTTTCAAAAAGCTTGAATCCATTATTTCATTGATGTCAATAGTAAACTATGCCTTCTAACTTACAAGGTTATTTGAGAAGTCGCTGAGTTACTACGTTTTAAATGTACATGTGGTTTACTTTTAAGCTATATTTTTGGCGATTTAAGTGACTCATATCGGCAATTTTTAGCAATTTTACATGCTGCCAGTGGTGACGTCTATCAATGACCCCATAGTCACCCTGTGTATATTGCCTCTCTTTCATTAAGGGCGCAGTCCGAATAGGTGAGAGCCGTGAGAGGTGCTTCCAGTCTATGAGCGCGACGCTGCTAGTATGTTTATAGGAAAGAAGAGCTCCCTCACGAGTGAGTTCAAGCTTCCCGCGGCAAATTTTTTCAGTGTTGATAGTGTGAGGTCAAACGAATTTAAACAAAATTATTTTAAGAAATCCTTTATAATTGCAGTGATCTGAAATTCTATGAGAGTACTTCTGCTTATGCAAAAATGTGTATAAGACATAAAAAACATAAGTTGTTACGATTTAAGCAGCTTTAATAAAAGTTCATGAGATGGTAGCATATGTATGTTTGGAATTGTGTTCGAATAACTTTAAGGCATAAAAGATCGTAATCATTTGAGAAACATCATTTGATTAAATCATTTGACTGTCAATGAGTGTGTATAAGTCATAATTTATGTTAAAGTTAACACTTTACGGATTTACATTGTCCTGGGCTTTTTAGCTTTATTCTATTAGCGGATCCTAATTAATGAAATTGTGCTTTAATATTTTTGTTATATGTAATTTTCATTTGAAAAAATTTGTTGCGATTGTAATAGTACAAAATATTTATTCAATAGTCAAAACGATTAGGTAGTATATCTGACCTTTTTAGGTCACCTTACAACGCCTATAAGGCGGAACACCTACATAGATAATCATTTCTATAAAGCTTCACGATAGTTTGTTCTGTAATAAACGTAAGGATTCTATTTGAGTACTACATGAAAACAGAGTAAAAAAACCACATGTAAGTTTGTGGTTTATGCACGTGGTTTTAGTATGTGGTGTTTTGATGTGGTTTTTTTCAACAGAGTAGTGTGGCCGTGATATTTAAAGTGTATTAGTCTTACATAAAGTACTCACATCCTTTTAATGAGGTGTAATAATGTGAAGAATTAAGAGAAATATAGTTTGTTCAAAAAGTAAGACCTAAGTAAGTAAAATTGTTGTATTCGTATACCAAATGTAGCTACTGAAAATTATACGTAATACTCCAAATAATAGTAGCACATTATTCGACTTAATTACCTTTGCAACGACTGTTTATTATTCCGACAGCCAATCAGAAGGCAGAAAAAATGATAAGTCAAAGCGGACTGCCTTCTGATTGGCTGTCGGAATAATGAACAGTTGCCGGAGCTGTCGTTAACAGTGGCCGGGGCTGTCGTTCAAACGGACGCCAGTGAAAAAAGCATTCGTGGTTTTG
The DNA here is from genome assembly GCA_030522625.1 of Copidosoma aretas. Classification (NCBI taxonomy): domain Eukaryota; kingdom Metazoa; phylum Arthropoda; class Insecta; order Hymenoptera; family Encyrtidae; genus Copidosoma; species Copidosoma aretas. The sequence goes on along the minus strand of JAPYYV010008607.1, from coordinate 15,873 downwards.
CTACAAAACCAAAGTGCCCTGTCGTTATTTTGACCCCCCCCCCCCCCCCCACCAATCAATTTAGATAAAAGCTTTTAAAAATATCATGTTAAGTAAATTTTTTTTTTTAAACATCTAACCTTATAATTGGGCGTTAAACTAATTCCAAAAAGTTTGAAATTATTTTTAATTGTTCTAGCGGAAGAAACTACACGTAATACTATACTTTTTATTTCTTTCATAAAAAAAAATTAATAACGAAAGTGTTTATTCGAAAACTGTAACTTTTAAATTACTCCCGAATGGTAACTGAGTTACAATATATGGACGATTGGATCCGGACTGGATCCATGATACGGATATATCTAGTCTGGGTCCATTATGTTCGCTAGCTGTGGATATTTGACGGATCCAATTAGACTACGGTACTGAATTATATATCACGTGATTTAAATAACCTCAGCTACAGATGTCTACTTTGATGTTTACTTCCAATTTGTATAATATAATTAAATAAAACAATTTAGAGCCAAACCTAATCTAATAAGTTTTTCCTTGAAGACCTGTATCATGTTCAAATATCTGTCGGATACGACTTGCACTAGTAATAAGAGTGACTTTTTTGAAAAAAAATCATTGATGTACATTATTTTGAAATAATATACGTCCCGCGTGTGACATGAAGTATGGATGTTTATTTGTTTGCCTGTTCTATGACTCCCTCATGCAATTATTTTTTATTTCATTTATCTATCATTTATTTTGTTACGCACAATGACGGAAGATAAGATCTTACAGTAGGTAGAGCTTATATTCCAGTCTGGATCTATTCTTTACCCATTATATGGAAGTTTTATTATCACGAGGTGTATCACGTGATATAATCCAGTACTCTAATCAAATTGGATCCATTATAGATCCGTATAATGGATCCAGTCCGGATCCAATCGTCCAGTACCTAGACCCATAAAGGGTCAATACTTGAAGAATATTTCCATTGGGGCTGCTGCAACTAGTCACGTGACTCGAGGAAGATGATTTGTTTGATGAAGTCTAGTATATTAATGCACTAACGATTCCCATATGTTTTGACCAAAAACATTGTCAGATCGTTTCACACGACGCCTTAGGCCCTACATGTGTATGTGAAATAGAAACACCTACTTTTTTGGAGTCAATAGAAGAAGCGCAAAACTTGACGTTCAAATACCTTTGGAGTAAGGGGTGAACTGTAACGGGATGAGACTGCGGTCACAATGATTTCTCTTCTTTTAGATCATTAGATATTCCGTAAAACTTTTTTTTTAAATTTTTTTATTTTTTAACGTATGCGAAGAAACGTAGAATTGACCTGATGTACTACCCAAACGTTATGTTAGATGGTTACGTGAGGGACAGATTTTATATTTTCAAAAGAAGCGCACTTTTTTAAACATTGGCTTTCAGAAAAGCATCAGAGTACGGTCAAATTTAAGGTGTATTGCGCGTTTTTTACTGGAATAATGTAAATAACTCATATTAAGATATGTAAATAAAGGACTTTAAATTAATTTGCGTTAAAAAATACCATGGTTAGACACTTTATTGTTAAGAAAATTGTTTCTAAAAACACGGCACTTTAAGATGCTATCTTATGGGAATCATCACTAAAACGACTATAACTCTAAAAGTAAATGACAAATCTCTAAAAAATCAAGTTTGTATTTGTACTTTTTTTCATAAGAAATCTGTTAAAAATATAAAAATTCTACGTAGACAACTTGGATTTTGAGAAAATTGAAAGAAATAGTAGTTTTTATACAAGATTACAACGGTTTTAATTTGCGAACCCAGAGGTTTACGGCATAAGCGGTAGGCGTGGGACATAACGTGGTTCGTAAAGAAGCCTTTACAATCGAGTTGCAAATGCTATTTTTTCTATCGTGGGGGTAACAGGGTTCCCAAAAGGCCCGAGGTCGGAAAAGTAATTTGTCGTCTTCTACGCATGCGCAGATGACAATGACGAGTTCTCATCCGCCTAGTGCAGCTGAAGAGAGGGGACGGACAAAACAACACCAGCTTGAGTAACAGCTGTCAGGGCAAACACAACTTACTTGGCCGAGTATAGCTATATATACATATAGTTAGTATCTAAAATAGAACTCAAACATGCCGAATGTTTGTCTAAATAATTTTACTACAACTTTTTTATGTTAACTTGACTTAGAATTATTTCATGTTGGAAATCAAGGGGGTGAAGCTGCCATTTTGATCTGCCATGGGTCGCATTTAAAATGTTGCCACTGGTTCTGCACAGGGCCAATAGTTTTTTTTACCAATGCATTACAACCTTTTAGACCAATTAAACTCACAAATTTTAATATGTGATTGAGATATTTATTTATCATGATAGATAGTAAAAAATATTTTTCATAATCCTTAGATCCGTAGAGTGCCCCTCTCTTGGTACGGCACGAAACGCCCAAGCCACCTTAAGAATGCTCGTATCTTTTATAGATTAAATACCAGGCTCTTGAATTCTTACCAATATGTTAATAGCACTATCACTTAACTATACTACATTGCAGAGATCTATAAAAGAACAGATGTCGCTTGGAAGCAGATTAAGAAAAACAATAAAAATATTAATTATACGGACAATGATGGTGTGTATTAGTACTCTAGAAAGATAGAATACAACTCGTGTATTGGTGATTTATTATAGTAAACCGGCTATTATTTACAAATACGTTTAGTTGTACTCAACGCACTCCTCCACGGGTTGCAGCAAGGACATCGATATATAACTCATCGAGCCTCAATAACAACATCAACAGCAGCAGCAGAAGCAGTAGCAGCAGCAGCAGAGTAGTAGCACCGCGATTTCAACGACCAGTGCTTCAGGTGTAGGGAGGGAGGAAGAGCTGGAACAAGCAGAATTGTTGGACTTGTTCTTAGAGGACAACTCGACAACGTCAACAAGTACTGTGGTTAAAATTATCAGTGATAGTGAAAAACTTGTTAGGAATTTTAGAATGATTGGGCCCGAATTAGTTTTTAAAATAGATATTGATGAACATAAAATAAGGTCAGCTCATTTTGGTATAGCTAATATATTACTACGAGATATAGAAGTTCTTAGTGTAGGTAATTCACATTGTCCTGTTCATAAACATGTCGACGAAGACAGAAGAAAAGATCTTATTGATGTTAAACTGTTTCATAAAAATAATGGTTGCGCGAGAACAGGGACGAGGAGGTTGAATATTAAATGGAAGCTGAGAAGGCGAATTGCTTGGATAAATGAGGAATATAGTCTGGATGACGCGGTTACTATAAATGATGGTCAATTATACGATAGCGATACCAGTGATTATTTAAGCGATGTTAAGACTTGATATAATTGATATATAGTTTACTAAGACTTATGTATGTGTAATCTACTTTTTGTAACATTAAGAAATTTTGTGTGTATTTGTTCAAAATAAATACAATGTTGTTAGAAATTTTGTATTCTTTACTCGTATATTTCAAATTTATTTCTGAAACATATGCGATGATCTGATGAAACACATGATTTTTATTTTTATAATTTAGTTGTCACTTGCAGTAGAAGGATAGAGACAGCTAAAGTCGACAGGTGAGTCATATGGCCAGATGGGGTGGTGGAGTCCAGTAGTGTCGTTCTTTGCAGTATCAAAGGCGCATAGTATGGTATTGACATGAGTAACTATTCCGTCTTTAGTTTAACTTGATAACAAGATGTAGTAGCTACCTTTTATCGTTCCTGCTTTGAGAAAAAAGGCACCCAATTTTCGTTCTCTTGTTACTTTTGGGAATATCATGCAGGAGAGATCGGTCCAACGGATACCGTTTGACGATGAGATAGGTATAATTTTTCCTAGCCCACACAAAATAGCTCTAGATGGTAATGTTAGAAATCTACAGCCTAATTCGTATATGACAAAGTCTTTGCTCCAAGTATGTAAAAGTTTAAGTGATTTTCCCGTATCGATCATCCTACAAGTATTCTCAGTTTCCACTACATATCGAACCCATCTATTCTCAACTAGCATTATTACGTACATTCTTGGCTAAAAATAAAAAAAAATAAAACATAAGTTGTATAAACTTTTAATTTACATAAAAACTAAAACTTTTACCATCAAATCTGTGATTTTGAACTTTTTTAAAAAAGGCTCATCTACTTCACACTGCAGAAGTAATGATCTTTTACGCAAGCGGAAAGAGATGTTTTTACTATAGAATTCATTCCTCTCGACTTCCAAAAACTCATAGTCATGGTCCTCATCAATTATTTGAACGTGAAAATCCGATAAAGTGGAAAAATTGCAAACTCTCACATTTCTTATACGTCTAAGTATATATTTACTTTTTCAATTTTTATGCTACGCAGGGACAATGAATACATTTTAATACGAGCAGAAGAGAGAGAGAGATAGGCGGCGATGAGAACTTTTAATAAGTACAACTCGGGCCTGGAAAACTAAAAATTTCCAAGAGGTCGACGATATTAACTTACTCTCCCTCTCTCTCTCTCTCTCTCTTTCTAACTTATTTGAAAAATGAAATTATTTGGCGAAAGTTCTGATCTTAGTAAAAAACGGAAAAAAGAATCTCTTCGATGTTTAAATAGTGTAAATGTATTAACGACTGCAGCATCAATGGCTTTACGTTCTGATGAAAATAGCGCTGCTACAAAACTGTTAAAGGAAGCCACAGAAGGTTCTCTGAATCCCGCAAAAAAAATTATAGATTCATGGAAAAACTCACATAATACTATTATCAAGTATACGCCTGAAGAGGCTGTAACTTTTATAATTAAAAACCGCTTATTAGGCGACAATACGGAGCCATACGTCAAAATGCAATAACAAAAAACTGTGACATCTACCATACTCACAAGAACATTGTTAAAGCTTAAAAAGCTGCTTATCCAGCTGATATACATATAACGAAAAAAAACCTTTTAAATTTCATTGCAGTCTTTGTTGAATAATACTTACAGTAGGATACTTCAAAGCCTTCCAATTTCTCATGCTAAACATGAAAATAATTACTTGATGATATATAATGGATTTTATGGGAGTTCTGGATACTCCTAGTGCAAGCAATCTTGGCACGGATTTACCGCAAGTGACGAGAGTTTATTTCTTATATCGGTAGCTCCATTGCAATTGAAAAGTGTAGACACTGGTGTCGTAGTGTAAAATAATCCAAGGCTATGCTCTACAAGATCTTGTCGACCAGTAAGATTGCAATGGCAGCGCGAAACCAAAGATATAATCCATCAAGAAAATGAGCGTTTAAAAAATGAAATTTCTCAGCTGAAACCATTTTCCAAAAGAAACATGAAGATACTATTTTCACTCAATTTTACTATGGCTGATAACAAGTTTAATAAGTTTTTATTTATATTACACTTTTGTTCACGTTATTGGATAGCAAAGAAATTTTTTTTTCACATTAATTTTTGTCTTAAGTAACTTTAAAGTATTCATTTATGACTAAAAAATGAGAAAAATTAATTTTCTATGCTAGATCATTAATAAAATAACTAAAACGTCAAGCATGGCCTGCTGTATTTGCAATTCTTCGATTTTACAAATTAATGATTTGAATAAAGTTATGAAAAGAGAAGAAAATGTTCAAGCATTGTCTTATAGCTAACCTATATTACACTTTTGGCTGCACTTATACGATTGCTGCCTGCATATATCTTACCGACTAGATTTTAAGCAATGGAAGGTTTGTTTGTGAATTGTTTTTTATCGTAAAGTTAACGGTTCAAAATATTTCAATTCATAGCACTATGGTGACTGTTAAAAAGAAAAATGAGAGTACATATAGTTTTTACTAAAATATTTCTAGGCAACAGTAAAAAATAGGTATAAAGAAATAATGGAAAATCGTAAAAAAGAATTCCAAATAAATTTTTATCTGAGTTGACATTAAGGGTTGACTTTCCGAAACAAGGGTTTGCAAATTCAAACGATGGAAACACTGCTCGGAGATTTTTTAAGAACTATTTAAAATCCGCAGAAATAACTAATACAAATAATTATTTTTGATACTGTAACTACTTTTGTGAAAAAATTGATTCAAATGGATTTGTTGTGAGAGATCGACGAAGAACTGATACAGAGAATTCATAATACACTCATAACAATAACTTGTGGATATATAATTAATGAAATCGCTTTTAAAAAGTATTGATTAGAAACCGCAGAACGATATATAATGTTGTACTCTTAGTACTACATGGAGCCAACGGTTTACAAGGTAACTATTTTTATTTTACTTATTTGCAGACTTTAGGGTATAAAATTGATAAACCACGACTTCTGTTCAGAACGACTGAAAAAGCTCTGCATTTTTCAATCTACTGAATAAAAGTGGAATAATTTATCATCAGTCTCAATTTAAACCTTTGTACGTGTCGGGAAAAAGTTATATTATCTACTTACCTGTACTGCATTCCAGATATTGATTTATGGTGCATCAGCAATACGACATTGCGTATTACCTCTTGTTCGATTTTCAGAAAAAGTTCAAAAGACTTTACACAAGGATACAAAACTATTGAGAAAAGACAATAGCAGGAAAATGTCACGTACTAAGACGAACGAAGATATCATTCATGGACTTCTTTAACACTTGGATCCTTGTATTTCATTATAAGGAATTGAACCTAAGAAAGCAAAGAAGCCATTTTCAGCTAATGTTTTAAAATAATTAACATACACTTTTTGTATTACGATTCCCGCTGACAGAGAAAATAAATCTAGTGATTTTGAATCAGAATGAGTTTGATTGGATACTAGTGTTGGTTTTTGGTTTTTAAAATTGTATTAAAAGATAAATAAAAACTTAGAAGCAAAAAATTATTTGTAACTTTGAATTTTGATTTATTTATTATACATCTAGAAAAATTCCATTAAGGGGTTGAGGGGGTGGATTTTTGTATGTTTGATATGAAATTCGTAATCAGCGACCCCAAAAACTTCGAAAACGATATACAAGTTGAGAAATTTTTTAATTATGTGGTATTTATTGCAAGGGGGTGGTGGTCATTGAGGGGAAAAGAGGGTGGATTTTTGTATGTTCGATATAAAATTCGTAATCAGCGACCCCAAAAACCTCGAAAACGATAGAATACTTGATAAATTTATGAAGTGTGTGGTATTTATTGCAAGAGGGTGGTCATTAAGGAGTGAAGGGGGTGAATTTTTGTATGTTTGATACAAAATTCGTAATCAGCGATCCGAAAAACCTCGAAAACGATATACAACTTTATAAATTCTTGAATCATGTGGTATTTATTGTAATAGGCTAGCCTTTAAGGGGTTAAGGGGGTAAATTTTTATATGTTTGATATAAAATTCGTAATCAGCGATCCCAAAAACTTTGGAAACAATATACAACTCGATAAATGTATGAATTATGTGTTATTAAATGCATGGTGGTGGTCAGTAAGGGCTAGAAGGGGATGGTTTTTTGTATGTTGATTATAAAATTCGTAATCAACGACCACAACAACCCCTGAATACTGAATTTTATATCAATTACTCAATTTTCTGATTTTTGGCCAGCTTTTTGAAGATTTGCCCCGCTGTGCGCCGTCACCACCAACACAGCTTTGATCTTTGATTTTTATAAACCAATCTATGCTTGGCTTTATCTAGTTGGAACGTCGCCATGAATACACGATGGCAACATCCGTAGACAAGTATAATCTGTGGTCCAACAGGGTGTGGCAAGACAGTTTTTGTCAAAATATTTTTGAATTTCATCGATTAAATTGCTAGTGTGAATTTTGACCGAATTTTATTTTAGTACGCAGAGTGGCAGGGTGGATACAGAAACCGAAATTTTTTTTAAAATGGTCAACATATTGAATTTCGTGAGGGATTACTCAAGCCCGAAGATTACTTAAACGATTCTCAGCGTAAAAAATTGTTAATTATCGATAATCTAATGCGTTAATCATCAAATCATGTTGCTAATCTTTTACAAAGGGGAGCCATCACAAAAGTATAAGTGTTATGTTTATAACTCAAAATGTTTTCATAATTCGACTCATTCGTGCGACATAAGCCTTAACGCCTCTTACATTATTGTATTTAAAAATCCTCGAGATCGTGCTCAAATACAACACCTGGCGAGACAAATCTTTCCCGAAGACTCGAAATTCGTACAAGAAGCATACAAGGACGCAACAGCTAAAGGGCATAGTTATCTTATGGTAGATTGTAAGCAGGATACGTTAGATGAGTTTAGATTCCGTACCTGCATCTTTCCTGATAATGAGTATCAATACATTTATCTACCAAAATATATGTATAGTACACATACACACATGGTTTGAGATTAGTAGGGAGAAAAGTTATATTTTAAATACTGTAGGAGGTGAACGAAATTTTCCAGTTTCATTTGAACAATGTAAGGGTCTGCATAAGAACAAAAGTTGGTGTCAGGTCAACACAAAAAGCGTAACCGACATTATAGTCATCATCATCTCTCTTCTTTCTCCTCCTCCTCCTACTCCTAAAAAGTACCATTTGAGGAAAAATATATCAAGATATTGGAAGCTCTCGCTCATTTAAACAAAGATCAGCGTAAAGTATTATTGAAGAACGCTGACAAAAAGTTACCTCACTGTACATGCGAATGAGTTTTAACCGTGCTTAAAAGTGTTGTTTCCCTAAAAAGTCTACAAAAATCTGAGCTAGAAAAATTCAAAAATGTTTTGAGGAAAGTGGTTGAAAGAAATACCAGTGATTCAAATTCTTGGAAAAAAAAGAAAAATAATCGTTCAGCAACGTACTGGATTACTATCTTTTGTTATATAAGCTGTAATGAGTGAAATATTAACAAGAGTAATGTAAAAAGTTTCAAACTGTTATGGAGAGAGCGAAAAAAATGGTTTTGATTCCGAAAGAACAGCTCAAACGGTTACAGAGAGGACATGTGAGTATATCCTCTCAGAAGTCTGTAACAACACAAGCTTCTACTGCTACTACTGCTGCTGCTGCTGCTGCTGCTGCTGCTGCTGCTGCTGCTGCTGGTAATAATACATTGTCTCAGCGTTTTTTAAAAACTACACAAACTATTGGTAACAATCTTTGTCGATTCGACGACGTCATAAAAACAATTATCGACTCGAATACATGTATCAACGAAGGTGAAGAATGTAAATAGTATTCAAGAGTATTGCAAAGATACTTTTATTTTATCGACGAACAAAAAAAACCATTTGTGTTCGTAGAAAAAGTGGAAGAAAAAAATGTAAAAACAAGTGATAATAGAATAAATGATGATGTGATTATAAATACCTAAAGCTTATAAAAAAAAAAGTCTGAACTGCTTCTAAAGTATTTAAAAAGTGATGATGATAAAATCAGCTGGGATAACAAAGGCGTGGTGACTATTATTAGTGAAAAAATACACAGTTCTAACATTATTAATTTGATAAACGATGCGGCAAGACGTAGGGAAACCGTTAGATCTGAAGGTAGAAATAAATTTGGTAGTATGCTGCGTGAAATTCGTACTCCTTGTAGGTTTGTCGAAAATTATGATTTGTGGGAAATCAGTTACGAAACACGCTTTGCATCAAAGACACGTAAAAAATTGTTCAAGACGAGAGAAAAAATGGAGCATGACAGCATCGATGAGTCGTTAGCTAATGACACTAGCTAAACATACCAGTCATTTGGAGAAGATACTATTGTAGATAATAAAATTCGTAAAAGTAATGTCGACGACAGCGACGACGACAACGAGGAAGATGACAAGGAATACCTTGTCAGGAAGAAGTTAGTTAACGCATCCACTCCGGTGCAAAAAGGTGCAGGGAAGTGGCTTCGATTTTAAAGATGGATTTTTTGGAAAAACAATACTTTAACCCGAGTCGCAAGGCTTGATTTACCGGTTTTCGAAACTTAATAAGAGTAAAAACAAATATTTCCGCAGATAGAATAAATGAATGTCGTACATTCTTGTTGTAATACACGTTCTGAGTAAATTTGTTTGGGCTCAACCTTTACGTGATAAATCATGTCGTGAAGTTACTACAGCTTCCAAGAAAATTCTTGACAATAAAATATATCATTTTCCAAATACGGTACTAACAGATCGTAGAAAAGAATTTGCAGGAAGTGAATTTCAACGATTATTAAAAGAAATCGGCATAGAGTTTCGTGTCGCAAGCAATCCGGATGTTAAAGCAGCTGTAGTGGAGCATTTCATACGAACGCTCAAGGAATGAATGATAAGATATATTACTTACAAAAACACTTATCGTTACGTTGATGTGTTACAAAATTTAGTTGACGGTTGCAACAAATACCCCCATTCTACGACTAAACTAGCTTCGAGTGTTGTAACTGTATATAATGCACACGTAGCAAGGCAAAATTTAGTAAAGTAACGGACTCTAGAACAAAAACGTCCTCGTTGTGTGAAAGCAAAGTATAAAATTGGAGATTACGTGCGTATTAGTCGTGAGAAAAATATATTTGAAAAATAGCGGTGAAATAATGGAGCGGAGAAACATTTAAAATTATAAAAATTTCGGAAAGACAACATTTGTACACATATTACCTGTCTGATTTAGATGGTGAGAGTATTGAGGATTTTTTCACCCAGAGGAACTTACCCCTGTGGCTAAAGAACGCGTGATTGAACAAGCGCATAAGAATGGTAAAATTATACGTAGCAAAGGAAAAGGAAAAAACAAACAATATTTTGTCAGTTGGGTAGGTTATCCAGAAAAGTTTAACTCGTGGCTATTTGCAACAGATTTAAAAAATGCTTCATAACGAGTTCATTATAACTTTACCGAGCAACAGTAGCATGAAATTTTTTCCAATTAACACTACGACCAATTTTTCCACTCAAATGCCTAAAGAAACCGAGCTCTATGGAAAGTGGGAAATTGTAATTTCGGAGATTTATGTGATATGCACCATTTTACATACAAGCCAAAAGGACGCGGTGATAAGCGAACCTGGTGCAGAAAAAGAGTGCTGTATTTAGCATGGCACCTACGACTCTGTAGGTAATTTATGTGAGGTTGTAAACAAAAAGTGGAAATAATATAACGATAAAGATAAGGCTTGTCAGCGGTTGATTTGTGATCCGTAAGGCGGATTCGTGTATATAGGCTTTCCAATCACAGGACCGGAAAGTACAAAAACATGTGGAAAATCTCCTGTCATATCGGATGTGATAAAACGTATTTTTGGATTAGACAGTGATATTGTAAAAATTCCGCGTGAACGTGCAGTAAAAAGAGATGATTACTTGTTGTGATTTCACAGTAAACTACCCGCGAGTTTGTCACGAGCCATTTCTGATCGACTTTTCATCTGTTCTAATATATGTGAGCCAAGCATTGTTGGTGACTCGTTTGCATCTCTATTAAAAATAGTCAACTAAGACGCTAAAGAGGTTCATTTTGGTAGCACGAGTGTCAAGAGATATAGATATAAAATATCAATCTAGCAAACCGGTAGCATTCGAGTTTGGGACGCTGACCGTAGTGTTACATTTTCGAATAGTATTTTTTTAAATTTCATTTTGTAAAATGATTTTTTACGTTCTGTCAATCACAGTATGGTAGAGGTGGGGGAAGAGGTGTCAAGCATGTATTTGTTGGTTCGTATGGGCAAAGAGGCCACGGCTTCGGCTCTTTTTTTACAGGACTATTTCGAAGTGCTATTCTATACATTCCTAGAGGTGCCCACGCTGTTGGAAAATAAGCTTTACGAGCTAGTGTGAATGTAATTGACGATATTAGTGAGCGTGATCTAACGTTTAGAGACGCGTTGAAAAGTCGTGCGAGTGAATCGGGTGAAAATTAGAAACGTAAGGCGACGGAAAAGCTTGTTGAATTAATGGTAGGATCCAGAGATAACGCTCTATCGTATAAGCGAAGAGAAAAAGCATAAAACTTAAGCAGATCGGACGTAAGAAGAAGAAGAAGGAACAGAAAAATAAATCTAAAGTGACCGATATTTTGGTTAAATATTAAGAATGCCTTTTCGACACAGTCGGACCGATCTTTGTCTCAAAAGCAAATTAGATTTATTTTCTCTCCCGCCTACATAGACGGCCCTGGAAGCAAGTCGTTGGATTCATTACCTGTCTCGTCACTAATGGACGAAATTCCTATAGAATTTGTTATTAATTCTCAAAACGAGGAATATTTAGATCTTGCTCATACAATGCTAAAAGTTAATGTGAAATTATCACCTTTCAACAAGGAAACGGATGGATTTATGGCGTCAGTAAATAATTTTTTACGCTCTCTATTTAATCAGGTGGATGTATATTTTAATCAAAAACTAGTGAATCCTCCGAACAATACCTATCCATATCGAGCATACATCGAAACGTTGTTGAATTACGGACCAGCAGCAAAAACATCACAACAATACCTATCCATATCGAGCATACATCGAAACGTTGTTGAATTACGGACCAGCAGCAAAAACATCACATTTATCGACAAACCTTTGGGAGACCGATATTGCTGGTGAAATGGATAAAATGCTCGGATCGACAAAAAACGCATCTTTTACAAAACGACATCAATTATTAAAGGATGGCAAGACAATAGTATTGATGGGCCACTTGCATTGTGATGTATTTAATTAAGACAAACTACTGTTGAATGAGGTCGAAGTGCGCTTGCGCCTGGTACGTTCAAATGATGAGTTTTGTTTATTAGATGGATCAGCTAAGAATTATTCTGTTAGTGTTACTAAAGCAACACTTTTCGCACGACGCGTAAAAGTAGGTCCTACAGTTTTGATTTCCCACGCAAAGACTCTGGCCACGACTACAGCAAAATATCCAATTACACGTGTGGAAGTAAAATCTTTTACAATGCATAGCGGTATTAGTGGTGACTGTTTGGCAAATGTTGTACTAGGTCAGTAACCAAAACAAATAATATTAGGATTTGTTGAAAACAAAGCTTTCAAGGATGACAGAAAATCAAACCCGTTTAGTTTCCAAAATTATCCTATAAATTTTTTATCATTGTATGTTGACAGAGCTCAAATTCCAAGCAAACCATTACAACCCATTTTTACTGGTGGGGCACCGATGTATGTTGACGCTTATCAGACCTTATTTTCGGGTACGGAAATTTATTACATGAACGAGGGAGATAGTATTTATAGAAAAGATTATCCAAACGGATATTGCTTGTTTGCGTTTGATCTCACACCCGAAATATCTGCACATTTTGCTGGTCACAGGAATCTGGTAAAAAACGGCTCTGTAAGAATAGAAGCTCGTTTCGAGACGACCTTGACAAAAACGATAATTTGTGTACTGTACGCCGGGTTTGACAACGTGTTAAAGATAGATTCGAATCGTCAGGTAGTAGTAGTTTCTCTTTCATTGCCGCGAATAGTCTGTTACGGGTGCTTAAAGGAAGCGAGCCAGAAATACTCTTTACTAATGGAGAAGACAAATTTCATGATAGATATTTAAGCGTCTTACGATAAAAATGCTAATATTCTACCAAAAGAAGTTGCGGTAATAGGCGTCGATACCGATCTAACTTCTCATTGGATTATGAAACTCAGTATGACGGAACAGAATTGACACCAGGGATTTTGGCTTCAAATAGTTATCTGTCTTGCTATCATCATGGAATTGAGTGGTATGACGGTGAGTGTGTTTTAGAAGATGTTTATAGTGCTTTGCGAGAAGTCGCAAGAAGTGCTCTACACATTTATGTGCGCGGAAATCAGAAACAAAAAATGTTAAAGCAAATATAGGGATGGCAGATTATTAATCTTGAGGAGTATAAGTGCCCGACGTTAAGAAATCTTCCACGTTATGGTGATAACTTTCATTGCTACAACGGCCGAAAAAAATAATATTTTAGTTGTGCATTGGCATACGCTTATGAAATGCGAAATTGGATAACAAAAAGTCTCCACCCTAAAGGAGATGGAGGCTCGTACGATATGCCTGATGACGCAATAGTTGATTTAACTTCGGCTCTAAAACCCACTAACAGGGTTAAAAAATCTGTCCGTCAAAAAACATCGCCCACATCCATTTCTGAAACTGTTACTAGTCCTACAGTTCCTGCAGACAAGATGGTCGTCTCGAGCAGTAGTGTCGCTGATGCAGTAAGTAACAGCGTCAGTAATAGTGGGAGAAGATGTTTGGCTGAAGTGGAATACGTCCAAATCAATGATCATGAACTCTCTTCAAATACAACAAGCTCTTCGCAACATTCTGGCTCATACAGTAGGAGTGTTCCCCGCAGACCAACTACCCTCTGTTTGGAAGAAGCCGTGTGCCCTTGTTGTTAATACAGATAATAGTTCTGAACCTGGTTCGCATTGGATCGCGATCTATGTCGATATCAACAGACATGGAGTTTATTTCGACCGTAACGGACTACCACCGTTCATCCCACATCACATCGACTGGCTCAGAAGAAATTGTAGAAGTGTCGAGTGGAACATTCGCCAACTTTAAAGCACTGCCTTAAGAGTGTGTAGTCATTTTTGTACTGGTTTTTTGTATTTTAATTCTCATGATTATACATTGGGTATGATTTGCTCCTTATTTTCAAGATACATGACGTATAATGATCAACTATGTGTACATATATTTAATCAAATCACTAAACGTAACCTGTTGAGATATAATCGTAGTACAACAAATTCTTGTTCACAATCCTGTCAATGTAAACATTTAGTAAACGTAGTATTAAAAATTTTGTTTCATATTGAATATAATTATAATAACCGTTCAACTGATGGATGTAAGATTATTATTGTATTTTCATGTATTATATTTTCAATAAATCTATTAACTGTTTAAGATTATTTATATTGAAGCTGATTCGTTTATCGCTCCCTTATAACCATACCTTTCCCCAATTGTATACAATCAGTATTCATACCAGCAGCTCACACCATCTTTCCCTTTTCCCACCCAAACTATAGAAACCCTCAGCTTTACTTTTTTTCTTTTCTACTCTCCTAATACTCTTTCACCAAGAGATTCGTTTTCATCACGTAAATATACCTGTCGAGAACTGACTCGGGAAAATCGTGATGCTGCTACCAAACATATCTCACATCTTAACATCATACTACTTTTCTTCCTCTCAGTCTTCCACACCTATCCAAGCCTTCTAAACTTTCTCTTCTGGCCCTCTTCTGGTATCCTGATATTTTTACACGTTTGTTGTCAACTTATTAGCCCCCAACTCTCTCCCTCTTCCATCCTCTCCCTCTCTTTCTCTCTATCCTTCCGCTCATAGTAAGTACAGCGATTCCATTGTTGCGTATGCATTCATGTAATTATATATATACACATGATCGCAAGGATACCACCGTACAGCGATAAACTATGTATATTCCTAACCTGCACAATTTGTTAAAATTTTTTTATAAAATTGTTTATAGCATTCACATACACCTGCTTTTAGCGTCCGCCAGGTCCCCAACTTTCCCACACGCCAGATCTTATCTTCCGCCGGGATCGGCCTCCGGCGCGCCGCGCCGCACAGTGAGGAAAAAAGCACTTTTTGTAGACAAAAATCCCCCCTTTCGCGAGTTTTTCGTAAATGAAAAAAAAAAATATGGCGAGACTCAGAAAAGCATATGCTAAAATAATCCACTGCGCAATTTTTGATATCTCCTAACCTCAAGCAATGGCGGACTAACAATGTTTGATAAACATTAAACTGTAAAAAAACAAAACAAAAAATTTGTCTAAAATTTTGTATATATAGGTATTTGAGGTTGCTGATCACGAGTCTGGAGTCAGATTGTAAAAATTCAAAATGGCGGATTCAGTATGGCCGACGATAAAAGTAAAATAAAAACATTTCCTTATCAAAACCGC
>JAPYYV010008606.1:0-16104 GCA_030522625.1 Copidosoma aretas | reverse complement strand
TTCATGTACACTATGTATAAGAGTTGTTCAGTGAACGCTTCTCATTCTATTGTTATAGTGGATTACCTCGAATACCTCGATACTGACTACGTAAATTGGAGGTACCAGTTCGCCGATTTGATCCGACAGGTGTCGCATTTTAGGTGTCGCCACTGGTTCTGCACCAGGCCAATACTCATCAATATTATGATTACTTAAAGCGACTGTTTTATCATCTGTTTCTTTTTCAGACCCGATCTGTTTTACTGTTCTAATAGTTGCTTTCTATTGAAAGTCTTAAAAAATTCTAGCGATTGTCTTCTCATCGTTCGGACTAATCCTTCTTCGTAAGATAAACGTCGGCGACCCTTTGGAGATGGTTTTTTGTTTTTAGCATGTTTGAATTGTCTGTCATTGGTATCAGAAAAATTAGAACTAAATCGGATGTTAGAAAATTATCAAACTTTGTAAGAAAATTTTTTTTCTGGCGAGACACACTTAATCATTTCTTATTATGCTATCGAATAAATCATTTATTAATTGCATCTTGAAAATACCTTAACTATTGCTCATCACGAAATGACCGTTTTTAATATTTTCCATGATAACTTGTATTTTTTCTACAATCGTTAAGCACTGTTTACCTCAGGTAATTGTACATAGAATAACGTTTTTCACGGGATAACACTCCGTTATAACTCACTTTTTCAACAAAACAATGCTGATCAAAATGGTTTGGATCAGAATAAAAACAGTATTAAATAGCAAATGTTTTTTAGGTAAAACCGCAACAATGATAAGACCTGTCACTATACACGTGCCCCTGTCGTATTACAATTCTTACTTGTTAGTCAATAATATATCAATAAAGCTAATTCATAAAAAAAATTAATCCTCATTGACTAAAACTTTTCTTCATACAGTTAACATTGAACTACTAATTTGCGATATTAATTCATCATTTATTCATTTTTAAGAGTACACTTAAAAACACATAGTAAATCGAGAAGTAAAGAAATCTCAATAAAATATATCTTTCTAACTTATGTTGCAGAACTGACAGGAAAATAAGGTGCATTTAAACGCAATGTAAAGGTTTTTATACTCATTGATAGAAGGTTTGCGTAAGGAAGAATTCACATTTATCCTAATTATATACTTGGGCATTTGCACAGGGATGTTAATACACCCTGCAACGATGAACTGAACCTACACCTATAAGCAGAGGTGTATGTTTATTGTCAAGAACGTATGGGGACTGTTTTCCTGACATGCTAAGCTGCCACAAATCACAGAAAAGCATTTCAATAAACATCCACTAATAAAAAGTGACCTGGGTATGTATCATCATCTCTTATTAAAGTCAATCAACAGTTGCTACATTATAATTGATATTGTAAGCATTTAAGTAAGTAATCAATAATCCATAACGAATAACTTACAATCCAAAGATCCAGCTCCAGTCTGGATAAATAAATCGGCAATCTATATAAAATTGCCTGTAACCAAATGTTTGTTTATAAACATTATTTTATCTTTATTCGTGTAATCAATGCTAATACATCGACGAATCAGTATGTGTCCATGCTGCAGCATCAAATTTACACTAAAAACAGCGTTAATCCAGCGCTTGAATTTTTTATCCAGGGAACAATTAATAAATACAGCTGTTAAACTTACTAAACTGTAATAATCTCACAAATAAATATACGCCCAAGCAATATCTCTAAAAAATTGCGTAATACTCGTAAGGTTATAAGTAGTTTATCTAATAAGCATTAGCCATGAGAACTATTAATCTTTGGTTGTAGGTAATAAGTTGTATTTATCAGCCCTTTAGCTCAATAAAAGCGGCAATAAATCTTTCTGCTAAATATTATTCTTGCGGAATCAAAACAGACCCGATGCCCCTTCTACGTGAATTCCATGTAAATTCCATGTACATACGACGAACGACGCGCAGTGATCTGAGTTGGATAATTTATTACTAAATAAAATATCTTCTATACTAATTATGTAAGTGTAATAATTTATTTTAAAGTAAAGCTTATTTAATGCAGTTTAACAGAAAATAGTCCCGATGCATATAATACAAATCCTAACCTCTAAACTGTTAGTAAACTAAAATTTTCAGAAAATAGAGAGTCTATATTTCTGTAATTATCTTCTTGAGAATTTTAAGCTACGGGAATCGTAAAATATTAGTTCATAATTATGCTTTTAAGATATTAAATGTGAGCTTGTAATATACCAAAATGGCAAGTCCAAAATAGTGGACATCAATTTTAAAAAAAAATTACTTTTACTTAAGAACGTGCATACAAGGGGTTTATCTTGTCACTGATGAACATTATGATGTCAAACTTCAATAATTTAAATTGGCCAAATATTCTTTTCATCTTTCATTGTTCGCCATATTCTATCCAACATCATGAATTTTCACAATCTGATACCAGATTTGTAATCAGCAAGCTCAGAAGCCTCCGTATGTAGAGTTTTGTTGCAAAATTTTCTAGTTTTTACTTCATTGTTTTGATATATTAAATTCGCCATTTCAAACTTCTACAATAAAGCGGGTGTAAGCACCAGATTCGTAATCAGCGACCTCAGAATCTCCTGTGTAACGAGTATTGTTAAAAAATTCCCTTTTTTCTCCACTTCATCGTCCGCCATACTTAATCTGCCATTTTTATTTTCCACAGTCTGGCACGAGATTTGTAATTAGCGACCGTAAAAACATATAATTACGAAGTTTTGTAGAAATTTTTTTTTATTTATGTTTGCAGTCTTATTTTTATCAGACATTCTGAGTCAACTAGTTGTAAAGTTATGTGATATAAAAATTCGCGTATCATAGGACAGACTCTCCTGAAAATCACTATATTTTTTTTTCTTAATAAAATTCTCGTTGGACCAGATTTTTTCCAATAAAAGTCGATTTTGTCCCACTATACATCGCACAGCGGGACGAGATGAGAGAGTTTTTGTCAAAATTAGATTATTCCCGAACGCATGGGCTGATTTGGATAGAGATATTTTTTTTTTCAAGGTTTCAAACATTAAATTAAAGAAAAATTGGTCCGGAGTTGCAGCACGACCCGGAGGGGGGGGGGGGGGGGGCAGTAAAAATCCCCCAAAAAGTCCCAAAACACCAAATCGCCTCTTTTCCTCACAGAAATGGTGATAATTTTCTCCAAATACAACACAAAATCATCGCTCACGATTTTAAAGATGTAAAACTAAGTATCTCAGATAATCATGAAAAATTTAAGATGGCGGCAGCAAAATGGCGGCCAGAACATTGGAAATAATGCATTGTTTTGGTAATTTTGATGGTTGTTTATCTTTTTTTTTAGATTCTCCTTATAATTGCTTATACATTAATAAATACTTTAAGTTTAATAGGCTCCGATGTGATATGCCATTTTAAATCCAAAATGGCGGCTGCAACAAAATGGCGGAACATCTATTTTGTAAAAAGCATTTTAATATAGGTATCAAATAGAAGGGGTTTAATTACTGGAGTGTAGTCATATATGTTACGCCCACGCCTTTTTAAATCGAAAATGGCGGCTGCAACAAAATGGCGGACTATCTATTTTGTAAAAAGCATTATGACATGAGTATTAAATAAAAGAGTTTAATGAGTGATGTGCAGACATCTATGTTATGCCCACGCCTTTTTAAATCCAAAATGGCGGCTGCAACAAAATGTCGGAACATGTATTTTGTAAAAAGCATTATAATATGGGAATCAAATAAAAGGGTTGAATGACTGCAGTGCAGTCATACACGTCATACCCACGCCTTTTTAAATTAAAAATGGTGGTTGTAACAAAATGTCAGAACATCTATTTTGTAAAAATCATCATATTATGGGTATCAAATGAAAGGATTTATTGACTGGAGTGCCGTCATGTATGTTATGCCTACGTCTTTTCAAATTCAAAATGGCGGCTGCAAAAAAATGTTGGAACATCTATTTTGTAAAAAGCATTATAATATGGGAATCAAATAAAAGGGTTGAATGACTGCAGTGCAGTCATACACGTCATACCCACGCCTGTTTAAATTAAAAATGGTGGCTGTAACAAAATGTCAGAACATCTATTTTGTAAAAATCATCATATTATGGGTATCAAATGAAAGGATTTAATGACTGGAGTGCCGTCATGTATGTTATGCCTACGTCTTTTCAAATTCAAAATGGCGGCTGCAACAAAATGGCGGAACATCTGTTTTGTGAAAATCATCATAATATGGGTATCAAATGAAAGGGTTTAATAAGGGGAGTGCAGTCATATATGATATGCCATTTTTAATTCATAATAGCACCTAGAAAAAGACAGGAAATTATCTTTGTTTTATTTCTCACAATACAGATGCAAAGTCATTGCATTACATTGCCATGCAGGCTTCCGTAAGGCATTAGTTCAAATTTTTCAGTCAGACTAAAATAATGGTATAAGTATTATACAGTTCTATATATAAATGACTCTGTCTCCGACATTTAGGTGAGATCTCATGCCAAAACCTTAGCTGATTTTTTAGCTGAGATTTCACCTGAGATCTCACCTCAGAATTTAGAAAAAAGTTCTCGTAGAAGATAGTTACTTTTTTATTTTAGGATAGAACAAAAAGTGTCAATCTAATGTTAAAATAACACAAACCAATTTATTGACTTATAATGAAGTTGAACTTTATTATATTGAAATGTGATTGCTAAGACAACACGCAAAACTGCATGGTATGCCGAGCGCAAATAATCTTATAGCATAATACAGTTTTACAATATCAACATTTTTAGAGTAATTATCTAAGTTAATAAAAAAAAAACTTATACAAGGTGGAGAAAAAACGGTTAAATGATTGTATGTTGTTGAACATTTCAATGATGCTAAAGGATTTAAAGTGCAAAAAAGAAATCAGCATATAATAAGTACTAACGTTGACCGTTGTTTTACATTATACATTGAAAATGGCGAAACATGTATGACTGTACTCCACTCATTAAACGCTTTCATTTGATACCCATATTGAAATGCTTTTGACAAAATAGATGTTCTGCCATTTTGAATTTAAAAAGGCATGGGCAGAACGTATAGGACTGCACTCCACTCATTACACCCTTTCATTCGATACCCGTATTATAATACTCCTTACTAAATAGATGTTCTGACATTTTGTTGCAGCCGCCATTTTGGATTTAAAAAGGCGTGGGCGTAACATATATGACTGCACTCCAGTAATTAAACCCTTTTACTTGATACCCATATAATAATGCTTTTTACAAAATAGATAGCGGCTATTTTGATGCAACCACTATTATATTTTGGATTTAAAAAGGCGCGGGCATAACATATAGGACTGCACTTCACTTATCACACCCTTTCATTTTATACCCGTATTATGATGCTTCTTACTAAATAGATGTTCCGACATTTTGTTGCGGCCGCCATTTTGAATTTAAAAAGGCATGGGTATAACATAGATGACTGCACTCCACTCATTGAACCTGTTCGTTTGATACCGATATAATAATGCTTTTTACAAAAATTATCTGAGATACTAAGCTTTACATCTCTAAAATCCTAAGTGATGATTTTGTGTTGTGTTTGGAGAGAATTATTACCATTTCTGTAAAGAAAAAAGGGGATTTGGTGTTTTGGGGCAATTAAGGGGATATGCCCACCCCCCTCTCCCCCTCTCTGGATCGTGTCGCAAGTCTAAACCGATTTTCCTTTAATCCACCGTCCAAACTCCTGAAAAAAAAAAAATAAAAAAATAAAATAAAATAAAACATCGAAATCGGCTGACGCAATTGGGAGTAATCTAATTTTGACTAACATTTTCCCATTTCGTCCTACTGTGCGACGCCCCACATACCTTTAAGAAAATATCCATTTTTATGTTTTCCTCCATGATTTTCAATACAGCCCGTCTAATCCTTAAAAATGATGTATTCAAGTTTACTTTTTACGATAATATATACGAATCTAGGCACTTTGACATAAATTTTATGTTTATAGTAAAAGATGAAATAAACAAATCAAGCAGTCGTGGAACTGTGTGGAGAAGCTATGCTTATAAAGAAAAAGACAAAATTATCATCTATTAAAAACGTAGCAACCTGACATAAGCTTAGTTGACGCATATCTCGCAAATCACAAGTGTGCGAATCAAATATCCATAAAAATCCATAATGAATTAAGGAAGTTGGTCAAAGAGAAGGACTATGTAATTATTACAAAATTATTTTACAATATTGTCCAATATTTCGGCAACCTGATATTGCAATTTTCAGGGCAACCTTTTAAAAGTTACGGTTGCACAAAGAATGATTAAATAATACATAAATAAGTGCCATTGGTGGACTAAACAATTTATCTATGTAAAGATGAAAACCTAATCAATCCCAAGCTTCTGAATCGAGTTAATCGGAAGACAGGGAGTTACATTATTAAATGAATTATCAATGGAATGATGATATAGTCTAGATCCCAACCTCATTACCGAGTGGACCGGGGGATACTGAGTTCAATGATTAAATATATTATTGATTCATTCACAACATAGCCTGAATCCCAAGCTTTTTAACTCGGCAATCCGGGAATGAGGGAGTTACATGATATTATAAGTAAATAAATTATTTATCAAATAGGAACGTAGCCTAAATGCTAAACATTTAAAGCTAGTAACCTGGGGGACAGTTAGTTAAATGAAATATTGATAAAAAATATAAATTTATTCAATAACAATAAAACTAGAATGTTAATCTTTCAACCTAGTAACCGAGGGACAGTTAGTTAATTGATAGAATTGATTATATAACGATATAGCCTAAATCCCAGGCATTTCATCTCAATAACCCAGGGGACAGCGAGTTTTATGTTATAATTATTCAATGAATTATTGATTAAATAACAAACTTATCTGAAACCAAGGCTTTTTAACTCAGTTACCCGTCAGAGAGGGATTCAAATGATGTAATGATTAAATAAATTCATGATCAAATATCAAAATAACCTAAATCCCAAACTTTTCAACTTAGTAACACCGGGTAGACGGAGTTACATGATGTAAAGATTAGATTAATCTATGTTTAAATATCAAAACAACCTAAATCCCAAGCTTTTTTACCTAGTATCCCGGGGAACAGTTATTTAAATGATAAAATGGATTACTTATTACATTACTATATAGCCTAAATCCCAAGCTTTTTAACCCAGTATCCCGAGGAGCAATTGTTGAATAAATAAATAATTTATTGATTTCGTAACTAAATAACCTAAACCTTAAGCTTTTCAACCCAGTAACCTGGGAATAAGGAGTTAAATGTTGTATTGATCAAATAATTTATTGATTAAATAACAAAATAATCTAAATTCCAAAGATTTTAACCTAGTAACCTGGGGGACTTCAAGTTGAACCATATAATAATTGAATAAATTATTGATTTAATAACAATGTAACCTAAAGTCCAAGCCTTTCAACCAAGTAACCGGAGAGAAAGGGAGTTATATGATTGAATAAGTCATTAATTAAGTAGCAACAAAGTCTAAATCCTAAAATTCTCATCCCAGTAACCAGGAGGACAGTAAGTTAAATATTCAAATATATTATTGATTAAATGACAACACTGCCTCAATTCCAAGCTATTTAACACAGTAACTCGGGGGATTCTAAGTTGAATGATTAAATATATTATTAATTAAATGACAACACAGCTTAATCTCTAGACTTTTAAACCTAGTAACCTGGGGGACAGCGATTTAAATAATATAATGATTAAATAAATTATTGATTAAGTAACAACATAGCCCAAATCACAAACATTTTAACTCAGTAACCCGGGGGCGAGGGAGCTAAATGATATATTAAATAAATAAATTAATGATTAAACATCAAAATTAATTACATCACCTAAACCCAAAAATTGTAATCCCAGTAATTCGCAGGACAGCGAGTTAAATAATGTAATGATTAAATAAGTTATTGAATAAATGACAACATCACCTTCATCCCAAGCCGTTTAACCCAGTAACTCAGAAGTACAGTAAATTTAATCAATAAATGAAATATTGATTAAATAAAAACATAGCTGCAATCCTAAGCATTTTAATCCAGTAACTAAGGAGACAGCGAGTTCAATAATATAATGCTTGAATGGATGATTGATTAAATGACAACATGACCTAACTCCTAAGTTTCTTAACTTAGTAGCTCATGGGACACAGAGTTAAGCGATTTAATGATTAAATAAATTTGTGATTAAGTAACAACATAGCCTAAATCCCAATCTTTTTAACCCAGTAACCCGGGAGAGAAGTAGTTGGATGATACAATGATTAAATAAATTCATGTCTGAATATTAAAATACCCTTAATCTAAAGCTTTTAACCTAGTAACCCGGGGAACAGCAAGTTAAGTAATGTTAGAATAAGAAAAAAATAATGATTAGAAAAATTAATAACCTAAATCCCTAGCCTTTTAACCCAGTAATATGAAGGACAATGAGTTAAATAATAATATGAATGGCCAAATAAATAACAAAATAACCCAAATCCCAAGCTTTTTAACCCAGTACATCGGAGGACAGTATGTTAAATAATCAAATGAATTATCAATAAATTAATATCATAGCCTAAATCCCTACCCCATTACCTAGTGACCCGGAGGACAGTTATTTAAATGATGAAATGAAGTATTGATTAAATAACAAAATAACCTTAATCTTAAGCTTTTTAACCAAGTAACCTGGGAGTAGGGAGTTAAATGATATAATGATCAAACAGATTAGTGATTAAATAACAAAATTACCTGAAACCTAAATTTTTTAATTCAGTAACCCGGGGAGCCGCAAGTTAAATAAATGGATAAATTATTGATCAAATAACATGACCGAAATTTAAGCTTTTTAAGCCAGTAATTTGGGGCCAGCGAGACAAATGATATAATGATTAAATAAATTATTGATTATGTAACGAAATGACCCAAATCCTAATCTTTTTAACCCTGTAACTTGGGGGATAGTGAGTTAAGTGATGAAATAAATTATTGAATAAATAACAATATACCCTAATGCCCAAGCTTTTTAACCTGGTAACCAGGGGGTCAGTGAGTTAGATAATTAAATGAATTATTGATTAAGTAATAACATAGCCTTAAACCCTAGCCTTTTAACCCAGTAACCTTGGTGATAGGGAGTTTAATAATAAAATGATTATATAACTCATCAATTAAATAACAACTTAACTAGAATCCTAAGCTTTTCAAACTAGTAACACAGAAGATAGCAAGTTTATAGTATTTTACTCTAGAAAATATTCAAATTGCAAATAAAAGTCACCTACATCCCTAGCTATTTTATTTAAATATAATAATAACATCTTGTTGTCCCCCTAGTTACTTGGTTACATAATTTATGTAATTATTATACTATTGACTTGCTGTCCCCCGTGTAACTGTGTTAAAAATCTTGGGATTTAGGTTATCTTGTTATTTTTATAATAATTTATTGAATTAATATATCATTGACTCGCTGTCTCCCGTGGTACTGGGTTAAAAAGCTTGGGAATTGGGTCAGTGAGTTTTTGTGGATGTACCCATATTGTTTGTTTGAATTTCCCGCAAATTCGCCAGTCACATTTAAGAGCCTCCTAAGTCTTACACATGGACTGTTCCGGTATAATACCCCTATAAGCATTTGATGTACTATTATTATTTTATTAGAATTAAAAAAGAATTCTTTTTTTTCGGAGTGGTCAAAAAGAATTCTTTCTTAAGTATACATGTTATCTTGAATATCCTCTTTTATAAAATTAAATGAATAATACGAAAGTGTTCTAAAAGAATTCTTTCATTCGGGAAAAAAAATTATAGTCACGTTAAAATTTCACTTAATAATATACATTGATTTTCAGATAAAATTATGATTTATGTTACTAAGATAATATTAAAAGATATAAATTTAGCAAATTTTATTCAAATCGGTAGAAAACCAAGGATAAAAAATTTTCGGTGATCTCAAATATCAAATCACTTCTTGTCAATGTGTGTGTACCATTTATGGGATACATTCGACTGTCTTACAACTTTTTTCGGCATTGTTACTGCTTGCATGCTTTTCATAAGTTATTGATTACTTCATAAGTCATTAAAGAATTCTAAAAGAATTCTTTAGAAGCGGACATTCAAGTGTTCAAAAAGAATTCTTTTTTTTCGAATATCTGCTCATTGGGACATCTTCTCCGCATTACTGTTCTTCTTAGGATGTATGCATCTCTATCAAGTGTAACTTAACGTTCTCAATTATCGGACACTCTTGTTTTAATGGACTCTCCAGTTACTATTTTTCATTAGTGTACTGGGATTATGCTTGTACCACGTGACCACGATAATGTATATAGCTATCTCGCGGAAAATACTACAGGCCTTATGGGAGAAATCAAGTTCATATGTTCTTTCTCAGTAAAAAAGATGTTAAACATAAAAAGTTATTTGAATGAATGTTTTTAACAGTATGACAGTTATGTGGCTTTTTTTTCTTTGATGCTATCGTTTAATATAAGGCCGAGAACAGCGTTTTAAAAGTACGAAGTACAGTGGACTCTACATCAAGGTACATATATGTATCTATGTGTGCAGCTCTCTTCGAGAGTCGGTCGTGAGTTTTTACTGCTGCTGCTGCTCATAAGTAAACCACAGCTGAACTTAGGGTTAAGAGGGTTCCAGCGCAAAGTGATACCAACCCGAAAATAATTGAGTTAGTTGGTATCACTGCTGCCTACTGCTGTATATACATATATACATGATGCGAGCGTAGTCTGCACTCTGCAGTGCAGACTCTGCACTCTGCAGTGCAGACTCTGCACTATTATATATATGTATAGCTGTATGGCATGAATAATAATACTATGACTCGACTTATACTCCACGGAATACCTCGAATTTTTCTACGGATACTTTGCGAGCTACCATCTAAAAGCTGAGGTTTTTTTCTTTAAAACAGTTCGTGTCTTGATGTTTAACTTCTCGATTATGGTTAGAAAATTACGATGTTTTCACGTTGCTCCATAAGAGGTTGTGTATAATATGCGAACTTTGTGAGCAAATATCTCGATATTTTCCACGGTTAGAGGGGTAAATAAAGACACCGCTGGAATTAGCGGGTTTTTATCTATCAATTAAACTACCTACGACCTCTAAACTCTTCCCGCTCGAGCCCCCTTAACTGCACTCCGTATTCGCTGTGTGCAAGTGTATTGGCGCCATCTGATGCCAGAACAGTGCGGACTTGCCGGACATTCGAGGGCTCAATGCATTGTCGATCGCAAATAATACAAGTTTACGGACCTATTACAATGCTAATCGTGAAATCTATGAGGGTTACAACAACTGTGAATATTGTAGTTATCTATAGTGTCAAATGTAAAAGCAAAAAGTTACACCGACGTTCGTAATGACGAAACAAAGATGCCACGGAAGCTCTTAACATAACCTTGATTTCATTGTGTCGAAGCAAACCGAACTGAGCTGGCTCGTAAAGTGACGCGAGCATGACGTGAGTGACCGTAAATGATGTCGCCGCCGAGTCATGTTATCATGTCACTCACTTTGTTTTATTTACTATCATTAATTTGTTGCGTTATGATCTTTAATTTCTTTTCAATAAAGAAGCTGTGAAGCATGCGCTTACAATGATTCCCATTATCTTTACGTCTGATGACTTAAAATGGTTGAAAATCCCAATAATGCACAGTCGACAATACATTAAGACTTTAAATGTCCGGCAAGTCTGCACTTTTCTCTCACCATGGGCTCTTCTGTCGTTATTTTTTACCCCCTCCAACAACTTGCACACAGCGAATACTTTTAAAACGCTGTATTTCCCTTGGTAAATGATTTTATCCAAGAAAAAAATAGTAACATATGATATATATAACTTTTATAATGTTAAGAACATTCACTTAGATAACTTTTTACGTTCAACATCTTTTTCACTACGAAAAGAAATATAAATTAGATTTCTCCCAAAAGGCCTGTAGTATTTTTCTGCAAGAATTCTATATAGATTTCCGTGGTCACGTGGTACATGCATATATCCAATACGACCTGAAAAAGTACAGCATGTTTCTGTACTTACCTGGCGGCGCGGCGCGGCGCATGCATTATCTGTAAGACTCGATACTGCTGGAGGCAACAGTACAGTTTCTGCAATATTGCCGTACCAATACAGTTGAATTTTGTTCTCAGTGCATGTCTACGAAGAGGATGAAAATACCCGAGAACCTGCACAGCAGGACCAAGATGGTCCAAGGTTCATTTTTGTTTGCCCCGATGGTAAGATATACACCAGGGGCAAACACTGCTTTTTCTACCAAGAGCGCAGCAAACGTCTAAATGACCTTTCTTAAATGTGTTTTTTTTTTTTTTATCTAGTTCATATCGATAATATTTCTTGAAAACCATATAAACATGTGAATGATGATGTTCTCGGACTGATTTTCTCTTGGCTAAGAATTGTATATTTATATTAAGAAAAGGCGATTACAAAAAAAAGAAAGACTAACCTAGATAGAATTTTGGATACACAGCCGTGGGAGACCCTGAGTTGCCTGGATATGTCACATGGCCGTACGCCACTGTGAGCAAGCTCAACAATTCTCTGCCTGACAACGTCTGGCAGTGGTCGTCCATTTACGAAGACACCTCCTAGTTGGTTCACTCCCCCGTGACCTGCAAACACAAAACGAACAAAAGTTAACGCGTAACCTCAAAAGCATGCATTATGGTATGCATAGTAGGTTATCAAGCGTATGATAAGGTTATCAGGTTTTTAAGTTATTTGTCTCTAGCGATGGAGCTTTTATAAAATTAAAAACGGATTGTAATAATTTGAGTTATTTGTCACTATAAACATTTCTTGATGTAAAACATCTACACGGAAACGTAGATTCACCAATCTGCTCAGTGAACGATTTTGTCCAATGTTAGATGGCGTGTGTATTCACATTAAATGTTAGTTATACGTACACTAGCTTGTATAATCTGTGAATATACATCAAGATGTAAGATGCGTAGTTGCGTACCGGTCATTTGGATTTTAAGTGAGCGCACTAAAGATCCTGATGTAGAGTGACTGAATGTACTAGTGTGCAGGAGCATTGTTATTTAAGGTGAAAATACACTGGATTGCTAGAAGGCAGTACCTCACCTCACGGTGGACGAAATCGTTCACCCAGCAGATGGGTGAACCTATTTTTCCGTGTATAGACGCGCCTGGCACTAATTACTTGGCACTCCTCCCCTCCCTGCCTCCACGCTGGAGGATATCGGAGGTAGAGTGCCAGGTCGTGGAAAGAAAATTTGGAGATTACAAGCATTTCACTTTATTGATACAAACTAATTGAAATTGTATGGTCAAAAATTTGAAGGCGTCAAGAGTGTTGTAGGCAGCGCTCGCCACTTAAAGTAGATGGTCCAAAAATCGACCAAAAACAGAAATGTCCCAAACTTTAGGAATTACTTCGTAATCTTGCTGCACATTACTGGTTAACATTCTGTGAAGATTTCCCGTGCCGTTATAAAGATATAAAGCTTCAAAATTGGACTCTTTAACATGAGAAGTATTAGCTAACCTCACAAAAAAAAACATTGGTATCGATAAAAAAACCGCTTAGCAAATAATTTCAAAAACTAATATGTTATTTTTAGTACCTTCATCTTCAAGAATGATGTATTCAAATATTGAAGAATTTTGCCGTGCTGTTTATTAAATATTCTCATGACTTTTATTAAATAATCTCTCTAACGTTATTCTCGATATTTTAGACTTTATCAAAATTTTATATTTCTTGTGATATCTGTTATTTATAAGTCTTTTAGGATATTATGAAAAATATTGACTATGTATTAATTCATATAGGTCAAGAACCTCTTCACCGCACTGCCACTATACCTTAACGGTGGATACCGCGGTGAAGAGCGTGGTTTAAGAATGTGGCCT
Source organism: Copidosoma aretas (assembly GCA_030522625.1). NCBI lineage: Eukaryota > Metazoa > Arthropoda > Insecta > Hymenoptera > Encyrtidae > Copidosoma > Copidosoma aretas. The sequence continues at coordinate 2,117 of JAPYYV010008606.1, read as the reverse complement.
AGCTAAGGTTTTTTTATAAGCAAACTACATTACCGATGCAAAGTCGAAAGTTGGTAACATCGCATTCTTCAAGCAAAATGAAAAGTATTACTAATCGCACTGACTACTAATATATCTCTGAACAGCTCGACATTGCCAAGTTTTTTGGATTTGTACTATTTTGGTAGTTTTTAATTAATAGCTTTGCAAATAATATTATAAAACGGATTGACTGTTTAAACATTTTTTTAATAATTTCTTCAGTTTTGTTGATCTGTTATTTCTAATGGGCAATAACTGCTAATTTTGTAGCTACCGCATAAGGACATGTGTTAGCTACGCTATGTTTATCGTGATGATTCTCGGTATTTAGTATTATAACATGCGTTGAAAAAATTAGTGTGGATTTAGGACAGTCTGAACTTTGATATCCCTAATTTTCATCAAGTTCTATCATCATTTTATATAAGTAGGCAACGTTCTTAAGGACAGTCCGAAGAAAATTACAGTTTCCTACTTTATTGATAAGGCCAATTTGGATTCAAATGATTAAAACATTGTTTATTAAATAACTGGACATTATATCAGGAAAAGAAAGTTAACGCACATTCTTCATGTTTCAAAGAATACTCACGTATGCAACATCAAGCAAATTTTAGTATAGATTCAATCAGACTATACAACAGCTGTCTTGTGTACAAACAGGGATTTATCAGACAAATGGTACTGCATCTACTACTGCTTGATAAATCCGTTGCATGGTTTTTTCCAGTTTTTCTAGTTCTTCCAAATAAATATTAAGATATTTTGTTTTTCTTAAAACTTTTGCTATTCCCATACAAATAACCTATTAACAAATAGAAGAGACCAGGCAACCAGCGCACCTTTTGAAACACTTATGAGAAAAAAGAAAGTTTTTATAAAAAAAAGGGTCATACTCTTCATTAAAATGATCGACCAATAACTAAATTTAGTGATTCTCAACGTTATTATACTATTTTAAGCAGTGAGTGTACATGGAATAGTCTATAAAGCTATCTTTTACTTACCGATTAAGAGGTTAGAGTAGAGTCGAAAATTTTGAACTCCGACTACCACAACCACACTCTTACGTCTGCTACGAATACACAAATACACACTGCTGATTTCGAGGGTCGATTAACTGTTTCTCTTACGCTACGGCAACGAAATCATAGGTGTGCAGGAGTTAGTCCTGGTGTTTATTAGTCAACTTGTATCGTTAGCTGGTAACCCTTGCATGATTGGTAATGCATTTTCTCTAAATATACTTAACTTCTATTCGTCAAGACATTGAATGAAAATAAGATTTCACACTCAGTTTAATTAAATGCGATAATGTACCTTTAGATTGCACATTTTCTCCACCACAGACGCTGGCGTCAATTCTCTAATCCCTTCCAATTTCATTCTCGGAACGAATACGGCAGCGCTCTGTTTAGTACAGTAGCTGCTACATACAGAGCGCTGCCGTATTCGCTACGAGAATGAAATTTGAAGGGATTAGAGAATCTACGCCAGCGCCCGTGGTGGAGAAAATGTGCAATCTAAAGGTACATTGTCGCATTTAATTAAACTGAGTGTGAAATCTTATTTTCATTCAATGTCTTGACGAATAGAAGTTATATTGAGAGAAAATGCATTACCAATCATGCAAGGGTTACCAGCTAACGATACAAGTTGGTGCAATATATGTTGAGACTTCGACAGTAATCATCAATTTAAAGAGAATCTAAATGCTTATACCGTATATGTTTGTTCGCTCTGCACGTGTAACGCAGTGTGTATTTGTGTATTCGTAGCAGTCGTAAGAGTGTGGTTGTGGTAGTCGGAGTTCAAAAGTTTCGACTCTACTCTAACCTCTGAATTGGTAAGTAAAAGATAGCTTCATGGACTATTCCCTGCATACTTACTGCTTAAAATAGTATAATAACGTTGAGAATCACTAAATTTAGTTATTGGCCTAGTGCAGAACAAGTGGCGACATCATGAACGGTGAACTCCCAAAGCTTTACCCCCCGTCTACTGCTCATGGAGCATTCATATGCGTGTATAAGAGTGTTTATTTATTGACGTTATTTACTGATATTACGATACGCAATCGTCCGGGTTTTTTTTTT